>JADAQX010000499.1:0-37636 GCA_015476325.1 Cardiosporidium cionae
GAGAGGGATAGAGTAGAGAGGGGAGGGGAGAGAGAGGGGGGGAGAGAAGAGAGAGGGAGAGAAAGAAAGAAAGATAAAATAGAGAGAGATAAAATGGAGAGATATATATATATAACATAGAATGAAAAATATAAAGAGAAATGAATAAAAAAGAGAAATCAGAAGAAATAAAAGTAGAAAGAATAGATGAAGAATAAAGAAAAGTAATATAAGAGAAAAGAAAAAGAAATTTAAAAAAAAAAGAGAATATATGCACGGAAATAAGAAGAAAAGGAATATCAAGAAAAATAAAGAGGGAAAGAAAAAACTGTAATTCTTGAGGCAGAGACAGAACCTAGAGAAAGGTGTGTGATTCCAGAATATAATTTTCTCAGCAATAAATGAATAATAAAACTTGCATCAAAAAACAAACTATAAAAAGAACATTCTCTATTTTACTTGAAATTATGGTCAATAATATCATAGCTTCAAAATCCCATAGACAAAGAGAATCATCCAATCCAACAGAAATGAGAAAAAGAGATCCATTCATTTCTTTGAAGTAGACATGAGAAATATCCTAAAATTTATAAACAAAAAGAAAATTAAAAAGAAAATTATTTGACTTTATAAGTTTAAAAATATCATCTTTCAAAATTTTTAATTAAAAGTTGATTTTCTAATGCTTCTCATTTAAATATAAAGCGAAAAGGATAGAAAATGCTACAATAAAAATCATCTCCATTTTTCTCTCAGAATTTATTTATAATTTTATCTTTAGAAACAAAAATATATATATAAAATCCTCACATAAAAGACAAAGTAATATCAAAAAAATTTATAAAGATATAATAAATATATTAGTAATATTTGAAAAACCTATAGTTTTTCCTTTTATTTTAAAAAAAATTTTCACACATAAAAGCATTTATATATATTTTCCTCAAAGTACATCGATTTCCACGACTCTACACATTTTATGCTTTTAATATAGTTTATATATAATCTTATTTAGTATTTAATTAGAATACTCTTTAAATTCTCTAGTTTTTATATTTTTCTGTATGAATCTATATATATATATATACTCTTTTTCTCCGTTTATAAAAATTACTTCAATTTTATTTTTAAAAATATATATATTTTAAAAAATTTGTAAGCAGAAAAAAGTTTTTCATAGATATGTATATACAGTTTCATGGCCTCCTTCTAAAACATAAGATTCCATTTCATAGGTGGAAGCATTGAAAAAACGAACAAAAGGTTCTCCTGGTAGAGCTAAGAGTAGCTCCATTGGATGCCTACAAAAATAGGAAAAGAAGAAATGAAAAAAGAAAAATTTAGAAATAAAAAAAAAATAGAAATTAAAAAAAATGAAGAAGAAATATAGACAAGAGGAAATAAAAAAGAATTAAAACTATGAAAGAATAAAAATAGAAGAAATTTGACAAAACAAGATAAAATAAAGAAATAATGAAAAACAAAAAAGATTTTTTTTGACATATTTCTATTTTTCAAATAGAGATCAAAAAATCATTTATTTGTAAAGGAAAGCAAACGAGAAAAGAGATAAAAAAAGGATGACCATTTTACCCTTCTACAACCACCAAGCAAAGTGTTGACATTAAAAAGAATAGAAAGTAGGGAGAAAAACGATTTAACATTAACTATATAGATTTATAGAGAAAAAAATAGGTTTTAAAAAACGTTTATCTATTTTATACAATTCCACTGCAATATAATTATCTTTTTAGTTGCATACTTACCAAGCCGTTTGAAATTTACTCTTTGAAGAATGTACTGTTTTCTTGAACAACTCACGCTTTACAAGAGGGAGGATCTCTTGTGTAGAAGGTTCTTCCAAAGTAGAGAAATTGGAACGAAAAAGAATTAATTCTCTATTTCTAGAAGAAATGGCAATTGTTGCCTTTAATGGATGTATACATAGAGAGGCAGCACCCCGTATTTCTCTGCAAAAAAAATTTCTTTATAATAAAAATTAAGCAAAATTAAGTATGTTTTTGAAATTTGAAAAACCTTTTCTCTTTATAAAATGAAAAATTAAGCAAAAGGATTGCCAGAGATCCTTCTTGCAAGTAATAGAGTGCCAAGGAGAGAGGGGGTAAGAAATTTTAGAGGAAAATTCTGAGACTAGAGTGTTATTCTTGAGTATTATTTCTATATTAAAAAATATATATATATTTCTTAACTCTTTCCATTTATTTTTTAGCCTATTTCAAAGCAGGTGGCTGCTAAATACTTACGGGTAATGAGTAGAAGGTTTCGTAGAATTCTCTGTCCACAGAGTCAGCATTCCACTTTCATAGAGAGAATATACTGATCGGAAATTCACATTCCAAGCGAGTTGTATAGGTTTTCCCATTTGTGTAGAAATAAGATGAAGCAATTCAAACGTATTTGCATGCACTACAGAGGGGGTATAGAGTAACACCTGGCCAGACTCTACTCCCACAGCAAGCCTTGCAAGGGAGATTGGAGAAACCTCTTTGCTTCCTTCTGCAGTCTTCTGTACAGATGAGAGATTCTCCTCACGCAAAGAACAGAGTGTTAGAGCAGTTAAACGGCCATAATTGGCTTCATAAGGTCGAAGAACGTAAAGATTCACTAAAGGAGATGCACTTCCAGGCGTGTGTGTTTCCGTTCCAATGGAAGATGGGTCAGAGATAGAAAAATTTGCTGAGCTATTTTCAGAATCAGGAGACATTCGTGGATATTCATAGACTAAGATATGCTGAGGGGCTTCACAGGACGTGTAAACCAAGCTAAAAATGGAATAGATATGATATATCCATTGAATAACCGTTTATTCCCATACAAAAATGTTTATACAGGTCTGTGTCAATACGCAGTGTTTTTTGCTAGCCATCATATACTTTAATTCCTTATTTAAAAAAAACGTTTTCTCATCTTAGGTAACTACTTCAAAATTCGTTATAGAGAAGAAGAAAGTGTTATACATATCTTCATATATAAAAAAATACGCCAAGGCTGCCCTACGCATCCTAGGAGGAGGGTTACAACCCTTTCTTTCTCACAAATATACAAGTGGTAGTTTCAAAACAAAAAATAAACTAGTAAAAAATAGATTTGATGGAAAGATATTTGGCTGGGAGAATACATTTATTAAATTAAAACAACTAGAAATAGCATCAAATTGGCTATCTAACTTTTCAAAATGAAACGCAAGCGTTGGAGCAAAAACGAATTCTCCATCTTTGTAAATCTGGCTAATGACATTCTGCAGCAACAATAATCATACTTATTTAGTGTCGCAGCTTAAGAGTAAAACATTTACGACAACACGCCTAGGGCTTCTTAAAAATTCATTTTTCTCTCTTTCTAGCAAGAAAATTCTTTAAAAACTTATTTATAGGGAGAGTAAGAGTTAATAAATAAAATAAAGCAGGGATTTACCAAATGCCTCTACTTTTTATGTAGCGCGACATACCCTGTGGAGGGATCCACCGCCAAAAGTGCAATTTCTTGTACGCTACCATTTGGCATGGGCATTTTTTCCCACGACAATCGAATAGAACGAGGCTGCTCCTCCGTAGACATTGCTGCTATTTACAGTGTCCTTGGGAGAGGTTGCACATAAGAAAGATAAAGGAAGCTTGATACAAGAAACGATTTGGAGATAATTCCCATATGTGTGGAGCAACTAAACTAGTTATATTCAGCTCTACTGGGGTAGATTAGACTACCTGTGGATGAGAAGTTGTGCGCAGTTTCATTACTCCTTTCAAAAAGCATCACCAGAAGCGAAGAGCCTGACTTCGATTACATCAAAGCTGCTGTATCTACACTTGAAACGTTAAAGGAGAAAGAGTAGCACACATAAGCAACAAAATACGAAGTTTTACCCCTATTTATTGGTACATATGACCAGAGAAACAAAGAGCACAAATAGCTTAAGCTTCAAAGAGTAAGTTCCTAAGTTTGCAGGGAGAAATTTTTTAACAAATTGAAGAAAATCCTTAGTTTTAAAAAAGGGGATCTCTTTTGTTGAATACAATTTAATCCTATTAGATTAAACCAACTTAAACTGCTTTACACAATTAAAGATAGGAAAACTACAGGCTGTATCTACCACTCCAACTATTTCTTTCTATGCATGAAAATAAGTCATGCTGAACTTGGATGTTCCGCTTGAAAATTTTTGTGTTTTTGTTCTTATATGATCTCTATAGCACACGTGCTTGGACCTGAAGGAAGATACAGAGAAATGAAATATACAAAAGTCACACTTAAATGGTTCACGATGAGTGTATTACACTTGATGGGAAATACCTACTTCTAATGCAATCAGTATGCACAATGCTAGGAGTAGATTTAAGGATATTTCGTTGCATTGTCTCAAGCAATGCCCCACAAGCACACATCAATTGTAAAAAAATTTCCAAACAATTAAAGGTTTATGCTAGTCCCAAAGTGAAATTGAAGAATCTCTTGAGTTACAACATAAAGGTTTAAACTAAAAAAAATGAAAAAACAGGATGTTTAAATAAAATGGTAAGCCTTTTAGTTGTTCACAGGTTACCACAATTGTAACGACTGATATTGAAATGCATTTATAATTGAAAGAACCGACGTTCTTGTGTTCAAGTATGTCGCAGTAGTATTTCATGGTCACAAAACTATAAAAAACCTTGATGTGACGCATTACTTTTTATGGGACACACGAAGATAGTTAAAATGGCAAATATCTAAAGAAATTTTTCTGAGCTGTTTTATATATAAATCAGGCAGGCATGATATCATTATTCCTATTCTGCCCTTCTATTCCCAGAAATATTGTTACAAGATTCTCTCTCTCAAGTCATTATGCCAACAAAAGTATTTAATTTCATTGCACAACATGAAATTATTGTAAGAAGCACTTACTTTCTTGCTCTTTCAAAGGCTAAGTCCCATCAATTACTCAGATTAGAACGGTACTGATTCGGGATTTTGTAATGAACCAAAACAAGAAGGCTGTGATAAAGAGTGCTGTATGTATCCAGAAATTTTTTTCAGGTGATAAAAGAGAGCACATGGTTATTTGAAACACATTGGCAATGATTTCTGTTACACTAACAGCGTTTCAAATTAACCTTTTGTATAGCTCAACAATTCTGTTTGAGCAAACGCTTAATGTATTTTATTCTGAAACTCGGTTGTATGCTTTGAATTCTATTTTTGTTAATAGTTTTTTAAGCAGTACGTGATAAAGAAGTGCATGCAACAACAAACTTTTTTCTTGTATACACAAGCATGCTAGAGAAATTTACATATAACAATTCCAGAAGTGGGTTCATTTTATAACAATGATCACGAGTGTAGATGTTGAGATTTTTTTGTTTCAGATGTATTAGTACTGTATAAAGATATTGTTTCCAAAAGTATACACTCTTTTGCAACCAGCTGCAAGATAAATTTATTATGACATTTCTTTAAGTGTTTCTGTTTTATAGTCAGCACAGTATCCCTTCTTACAAAAAAAAATTAACTTAGTTACAACATTATCAACAAATTACACTTCCCAATTGTGAGTACCAGTTGCATTTTTTCACTTTTTTTGTCTTAGTTTCTATTGTTTGCGGCGTTTAAACCATCTTACTAGATATTTTGCCATATGCTATGAAAGTGAACATTCTCGCGACTAAGCATTTGTTTGGATTATGCTCAGCAAGCTGTGTATTTCGGTATTGTTAACCGCTGTAGAAAAATCGATCAATTTATTTTTTCTCAGTTGTTTAAGTATGTTTTTGTTTGTGAAGTTAGGAAATCACCCAATGTTCTTAAAGTATGTTTTGTTTCCAAGTCTAATTAGCTCGCAATCGACCTGCGTTCACGGCTAAGCCACTTACTGAAATATCAGGTCAGCAGATTCCCTCCATACAGCATCCCTCTGATTTTTTTATTTGCTGTATGTCTTCAAGGAATACCGGAAGGCTTCAGTGGTTATTATAAACGATGAGAGATACTTCTGTCAGTTTTATGGTAATACAGCACTTGCATGGTTGTTAACGTCGATAAAAATATTTTATATATTTTGAATGATGTGTAGTAGTAATTCTACAAACCTCCAATAGGAGTGAACCAAAAAAATTAATGTGTCTCATCTCACCAACACTTACTCACAACATCTTTTCTTGTTGTCATATGAAAAACAAGATAAGTTTGGTTCACTTTTTATCGTGATTTTGAATACTGTTTAAACCCAAAGGAGAACAGGTAGACACATTGTTCTCTTTACATTATGTCTGATCTTACTTTCCTGACCGCATGTTCTCAATTTTTTTGCCGACTATTTCAAGAGAAATATTCACTAAGCGTTGGTTATAAATCCTGAAAACAGAGATCTAATACGGTCTCCCTACTATACATATGAAGTCTTCTAAACTTACAGATAACGCAAAAATGGGAAATGCTCCTAAAAGTTCAATAGAAAGAATGGAAAAAAATCAAGAATTGGCTCTGCGTTCTGTTCCTTCGCCTGAACGTCGTGATTCTGGAGCATCAAAAGATGATGACAATGCTTCTATTACCAATAACTCAGATTTTCCATGCAACCAGCGATGTGGATTCTGTTGCATGGGATCCCTGACTCTCTTGTACGCAGATATATTTTTATAGTGGAGAGGAATTTATGCAAATGTTACGGCGTTGGAGAATAGACTGTAAGAGAAGACGATGTTTGTCTTATTTTGAAAACTCCCCATTACATTGCACCATTATCTTCGGTCGATTGCCTTTCATCAAACTTTATCCGCTTTCGATGGATTCTTATGATTTTTTACCCAAAGAATGTGCCAATTTTTAATTATTCTATGTTATGAAAAAGTTGTGTCATTCTTAAAAATGATGTTAACACCGCTAGAGATACGCTTTCTAATCTTGCAAAAATCTAAGCACTGTGCAAAACGCATTCAATTGAGTAATATACTGAATTTGGTAGACGATAGACAAAGCGAAATGCACTATGAGGAAAATATGGATTGCCACTTTATTTGCATGGCATAAAATAGATTCTACTTTTATGAGACTTTTACATAGAAATGGAGTGTTTCCTTAAACACAATTCAAAGAGAGTTTTTAATTTTTTTAAACGTACCTGTTTATTTCTCTTATTTTTCTAAATGCATCTCTTTTGAATCTATCAAGGTTTCTATTTAGAAGTCTTTCTGCAAGGAGAAAATTTTCAATTTTTTGCAGACTTGCACCTTTCTCCATATCTTTTAAGGTTTTATTGTCTTTATTTTTACGTTTTAGAGGCTGTCGTTCCAAAATTGTCTCGAGGCTAGCATTTTTCCCTCCTCCTACTAGCTATGTTATATTAGAGAGTTCTCTGTTTGCCTTAAAAAGTTCTGCAGGCGGACTCAAAACTCTTTCTGAGATATTTCCTTCAACTTCAAAAGTATCTGTTTACTTTCAAAAGCTACCTCTGAGTAAAAATCGACAATTGGCCTCTCTCCTTCTAGTAGAGCTGACAGCTACAGCTAAGTCTCCTTGCTTTCTCATTTCTCATGGAAATGGCTCAGATTTAGGTACAGATATATTTAGTGCTCATAGAATGTGTTCAACGTTTAAATGCAATATTTTTCTCTATGATTACTGCGGCTACGGAGCAAGTGATGGAGATTGCACTCCAGAATCTATTTATGAAGCAATTCGTACGGCTTGGAAATTTCTTGTGAATCATGTTCACATTTCTCCATCTTCTATCATCCTGGTTTGTTGTATAGAATAAGATAAGCGTAGGATTCGTTTGGAGAGGGTAAAGAAACAAAGACAGATGATGAAATTTAGTTGAGAAAAGAGGGATATGGATGATGAGAGAGAGTAATGGGTTGTGATTGCAGCAGGAAAAACTATGAAAAAGAGAAACTCACATGCAAAGCGAGAATGCAGAAAATGAGGGGTTTAGATAGTGAGAGAGAGGAGAGTAGTGTTAAAGAATGCTAGTGTTTTTCAATATTTACATTTATATAGAAATTTTATTTTTATTCTTTAACATTACTAAAATGCATGGCTGCACAATGGATATCGCAAAGCGTATCCAGGGAAGCATTTTTAAGGCGTTACATTTTTTTTGTATTGGAGAAGATGCATGAAATGAATCAATGTGAATTCATTCTTTTAATATTAAAAATAAAACATCAGTATTTTAAGGAAATTTTTTCCCAAAATTTGACTATAAATAAATGATTCTTTAAAGATTCTTTATGCGTGAAGAAAAAAATAAGTGGATATATTGAAAAAAAAATTATCAAATATCTTTTTCATAATTTTTGTTTCGTAGTTTCTGTTTTCCATAATATGTCATTTAAGTTTTGTTTTTCTTTCTTGTTGTTAAGTTTTATCTTTCAGTTTTCTTTTTTTTCATCTCTCTCTATCGCGCACTCTCTCTCTCCTCTCATTCACTCTTTCTCTGCCTCCTCTTCACTCTTTCTCTGCCTCCTCTTCACTCTCTCTCTTCTCTCATTCACTCTCTCTCCTCGCATTCACTCTTTCTCTGCATCCTCTTCACTCTCGCTCTTCTCTCCTTACTCTCTCTCTTCTCTTCTATTTCATTTTTAATTTGTTTTATAGCGTAACTTTTTCCCTCTAATATGTATACGTTTTTTATATTTTTAGTATGGGTTTTCGCTTGGTTCAGCACCTAGTTGTGATTTGGCTGCCAGTAAAAATTATCCTGTAGGTGGTCTCATCTTACATGGAGGCATTGCCTCTGGTCTTTATACCATGTTTCCAAATCTTAAACGTTATCCTTGGTTTGACATATTTCGTAATATTAAGAAGTTACGTAACAGTCAAAATATACCTATACTCATTATGCATGGAAGGAAAGATTCTAAGGTAAGAAAATGAAATTCAGTTTTAAAATATAGAGATTGTTCCCTATTTTTCTATTTCTTGTGCCTGGTGGGCCTGTATTATTCTAAGTGAATTTCATGTCTATTTTTATTACAGTTTATATGTAGTGTATAAACAAATTTACTAGTGCATTTTGAGATTTCTTTGATATTCGCATTTCCCCATTTTCCATTCTCATCTTATTATTTTACTTCATCTTTTTTATTTCCTTAGTTTTTCATTTAACCTCATCTTTTTCTTTTCTCATGTTTTGTCTCTTTATTTCTTCTTTCTCATTTGCTCATTATTTCCTTCTTCCTATTTCGCCATCCTCTCAATTTGTTTCATAGCCGTTTTTTTTATTGCCATTCTCCAAAATTATTTCTCTCTTTACAAAATCTTTATTTTCTTTCTTCTCTTTTATATAACATAAATAGATACCCATTAAGAATTCTTATCTTCTACAAAAAGCGGCTACGGAAGGTCGCCCTCATGGTGGTGGACCTCCCAAACTTTCGACCGAAGAATTGAAGAAAAAATTAGCAGATTGGAAGGAACCTCCAGCGATGATTTCTGAACGAATTTTTACGTGGTGGTTTTCTAAAGCAAATCATAATAATGTGGAAATTCTTCACCGTGTAAGTATTATTAAATATAGAAACAAATGAGGAGGAAAATTGAAGTTATGAGAGAGAATATTGAAGTTATGAGAGAGAAAATTGAAGAGGAGAAAAGGAGATAAAAATGAATGAGGAGGAAATGTATCGCGAAAAATGAAAAAATCAATTGAAAAATAGAAATATGTGATTTTTTTTAATGAAATGAGAGGATGTAGCTAAAATGAGAATATCAACCTGTTTTACTCTCTCAAGACGTATTTTTTTGAATAGTATTTTATCGATATTCTCGCATTTGAATTAAGCATTGTTGCTTTGTTAGGAGGAATTCAAACAAATTATTGCAAAATTTCTTCAAATTTGGCAGAAATGGCATACTTCATGAGTTTTGCAATTGAAATAAAATAAAAATTTTTAGTTCCTTTAATTGCTGTTATATTTCTTTTTTTATAAAGTAATCTTTGTTTATGTTTTTTTTTAAATCTCTCCTTTTTTTTAAATTTCACACTTATGAACATATATATATATTTATATACTTGTGGACATGTAAATTTCGAAATGCTAATTTTTAATCAAAAATAAGATGAATGCGACCCTTTCATTGGGATACCAAAAATCACACTCTGGGGCTATCTTTTATGTTTTCCTTCTAATATTTTAGCTTAACATATTCTTCTATTGCATATGTATAGTGACTTGTCATATTGTTATTGTACGTGTAATTTTTCATAATTTATAATATTAAATTTTAATTTGTTTTATTCGGATTTTATTTAAAAAAAAACAAGTTTACTGAGAAATTTCCTTTTTCAAAAGTATTTGACTACACATAGAAGGCAAAAATGATTTTTATATGTAATGGAGATGTAAATAAGAGAAGGGGGGGAAACGAAGAGGAAGAAATGAGATGTGGAGAAAGAAATTCAAAAAGAAAAATGTAAGCATTTTTTAATGTTATTTAATCTAATGTTTTTAAAAAAAGGTAAGAAAAATTATAAAGTAGCAGCCAACTTTTCATGCTGAAAATACGACAAAATGAAAATTGATAAAAAGAATAGTTTCAAATTAGTGAAAATATTATCACGTTTCAAAGAACAGACGTCGACCAAAATTTAAATTTTTATTTTTATAATGAAAACTTACTTTTTGAATATAAGAATCAAAGCAACGTGTGAGATTTGGCAAAATAGATTTATTAAATTTTGAAAATTGCTTTTTTTTCTTGGTTTCTACAACACAAATTGTCGTCTTTCATTTATATCTTCACTCTCTTTTCATCAGTATCTTCCATTCAAAATGCCAATTTGCAAAGGTTTATCGTTTTTTCTTTTAAAGGAAAAGTGAATCAAAACCGCACAAAAACTTATATTTCATAAAAAATTTTATTTGAAATTTTTTGAGTTGCAGCCATGTCAATAATAAACTGAAAAAACACTGACGAAATAGAATTAGAAAAAATGTGCGTTACCTCGTTTATGTGATAGAAAAATGAGGGAGGAAAGGATAGCAGAAAAGCGAAAGTTAAAGTGGGAAAAACAAAACAAGAAATTGCTGCACCTTTTTTTTAGTTATAAGAAGTATTTTATACAAGAGGATACTTCTCTTGCAATGTTTTTTATCAAAATTAACAAAAAAGAAATCAGGTTGAGGGTTAGATTTTTTCTCTGGTTCTTTTTTGAAAATTATTGGAAATTCAGCCAACCAAAAATATGAATATATTCTATTTCTGAAGCAGAATCAGAAAAGAAAAATGGCATGATAAAAATGAATTTGATAAACAAGAAAGAAATTAAATTAAAGGAAGGAAATTGAATTAAGTTGATAAACCAAAAACATATATATGAAATAAAAAAATTTACTGTATTTGCAACTATTGAATAAATGAAAGAATAGAACAACACTAATAGAAACTAAATAGTATAAAGTTTAAAAAAATGACAAGATAAATCACAAAATTCTATTATTCTATAACTTTTTTGGGTATCAAACTTTAAAAGAATTTCTCTAATCGTAGAAAATTTTAAATAGTTTTTTTTATTTGTCTTCTTTATTTCCATTTGTTTCTATTTCTTTTCTCTGTTTAATTTTTAACGCCTTAATTTCATTTTATCAAAAAGTGGTTCATACAAGAGACCATCATTCCCGTTTAAAAAAAGAAAATGAGGATTAGTAGGATTTAAATTTTTTTGTTTGAAAAGTTTCAATATTGAGAAAATACTATTTAAGAACAAATATATATATAAATTACTAAAAAAATTACCAAGATAAAATCTTTTGCTTTGTCATGTTTAATTAAAAAGTTTTTTTAATTTGTAAAATAATATCGAATTTTTTTCATTTTTCCTTCTTACTTAAAACACTCTAGACTTAACATTTTTCCTTATTGAAAAAAAGAACAACAACTTTTACAATAAAAAAGTTTTTTTGATTAGGTTTTTAGGTATTCTAAATACGTATAATATTTTTATGAAGTCAATAAATATTAAAAAAATTAATACTTTATAAATTCAAAACTATAATATATGTACTGAAAATAAAAAATTTTTAAATATATTTTACAAGTAAGGAAAACAAGTACGTTTTTCATTACTTAAAAACTCTCAATTTAATTGTTTGTGTTTTAAAAAGTTTTTTCATTTCTTTATTCACAACACTTAAAATGTGGCAGAAAAATATATAGACATATACAAAAAAAATATAAGTAATACACTTTTTTAATTACAAATTGCATTTTTTATATATTTTTTTAAAAGAATTATTACTTAAAGATAAAAAAATTTACTTTCAATTACAAAAAAATAATATTTTTTTCTTTTATAAATACTTTCCGTTCATTTAACAAAATTTATTATTGCACTCTACAGCTTTTTAATTTATGCTATATAGACTTACATATTTTTGCCAAAATATGAATTTCTCTATTTTTTTTATTAAAGTTTTAAAGAAATCTAATAAAGGAATGCTTTTTTAAATTTCTAAACAAATTAACTAAATTTTTAATTTTGTAATGTTTTTTTGCAAATTATCTGTTAACTCTTTCCAAATTTGAAACATTTTCTTTAACAAATTGGTGTATATTTAAATACAAAAATTATTTTAACAAATTTAAAGAATTTATATTAAAGATAACACAACATTAAAAACAACGTTAAATATATAAGAAAAAAAGCACACTCCTAATAAATGTAGTAGTTTTTTTTATGTTAAAATAGAAATTTTTGGTAAAGGTTTTGTGCAAACTACATCTTGTCACAAAAAGTTTTAACACCTGCAATGTCAAGAGAAAAAAATAGTTTTAAAAATAAACTAAAATAAAATAGGATATATGTGTGAAAACAATTGAAAAAGTAGAAGAAGGAAGAAGGAATAAGTTTTATTAAACGCATTAAAATAAAAAAATGTTTCTACAAATTAAAAATATCTGACAGAGTAGTAATGAACAAATAAAAAATAGTTCAATCACTGAACAGTATAAATAAAATAAAAGTCAACTTGCTTGTTGTGTTTTTTCTTCTGTATTTTTTTTAATTTTAAACGCTTTTTCTTCTTTTGTAATTATACTTTTTTATCAGCACTAGCTTTGCTAGAATAGCAAAAAAACATTAATCTGAAAGATTGAGAGAATAAAAAAACTAGAAATATTAAATGAACTACAAAAAATCCCAAAATACTTTTTCAGTACAAAAAATGGCAAAGAAAATAATTATTAGTAGGCATGTATATAAGAATAAAAAAACATGCTTAGGAATTCATAAAAAATAGAGAGGAAAACACTAGAACACTAGAAGTATGCAAGAAACAGCTTCAAGCAGCACAGCAAGCATACAAAAGAATTTAAACAAACTGTTTCAAGCCACTCAAATATATCCTTGTAATAAAAACTTGCATGTGAAAACGCTTCTATCTATTTCTATGAATTGTTTCTATTTTTATTGCTAAAATTTGGTGGAGGAAAAAATACTGTAGTATTCTTCTTTTCTTTCAAATTTTGAGTTCCATTGTCGTAAAAATTTATTTGTGTGTAGGCCAGTGTTTTACTCCATAAAAATATATATTTTAATTAATTTTACTCTTTGTGTCACTTCACACGAAATTGTTAATGCAAAGAAAGTGTTTTGACAGAAATCCAAAAAAAAAGGAATGGTTTTATACGAATTTAAACTATTCGAGCTATTTGTATACACATTCTCAATCATTATAGTAAAAAATGAATCTCGATGAGTTTGGTAAACCTGCGGTGTTTGGATGTCAAGGTTACATAAACAGCACCCATAGCCTGGCTGGCTATGGTACCAACCACAAATCTGGTACAACTTGCCAGCAAATTAAGAGACTTCTCGAAAGTTAATCATACATTCATTCGCTTCTACCTCCTTATCTACACATGTTTCAGTGCCAGGCGAAGAAAAAGCACTAGCATTTCAAATTATCCATCCCAATTTTTTCTGCATCGAGCCATGGCTATATAAATTTCACCAGAACCATGTGTATCATCACTTTTACAAAGTAACACCATCTCAAATTCGACATAAAATAGGTTTTAAAAAATTTGCGTTTTTCAAGTAAAAAAAAAACAAAGAGATAATATCAAAGATCAAGAGAGAAAGGAAGTGTGAAGTGACGTAGGAAGATATGAAAAAAGCGGGAAATTGGTGAGGTTTTTTGTACATATATGAAACAATGCTACCAAACAATTTTTAGGCAAATTTGCACTGTTATTTATTCAGTTTGAAGTGGGGATTTTCTGATTGCAGTACAAATCGTTGTTAGATAAAGCGATAAAAATGTGATAGAATGTGAAGGCGAATGATCATTTATAGCAAGTATGCGATGTTACAACCAAACTTTGTACGGCAAATTTCAAGATGAGACAGCTACATGGTATTTTAACAACCATCGCTTCACGGATTACAAGTTGTATGTGATATTTGTTAATTATTGAAAGGGTATGCATGTCAATGAAACAGACAATTCTGAAATTTTTACAAAAGCTGAGAGTGTTAATTACTGAAAACAATTTCACCACCTCTAACTTTGTAATATCCAACTTAGGTATCCAATCATTCTTGAAAAAGCATTGATTGCGAGCACTACACAGAGGTGAATTATAAGATAAAAGTCTGCCTCAAACCTCATAATACATATACAAGTGCCCCCATAGTTTTTACACAAATCACAAAACCCCATCAAAGAAAAACAGACCTCTAAAAGAGAGAAGAAATTAATGCAGTGCAGTACTCCAGCTACGTGAAATTCTAATGTCGCAGGTGTAGAAAGAACGCTTGTTGACAACATTTAATCACAATGGACCCTTGTAATGTGATACCTAATTATATTTTTTGTTGACCATAATTTTTAAGAAAGAGTTAAAGCCTAATGGTTATGCATATAGTAACTCTTCTTGAAATATCATACAATATTTTTGCTAAAATCTACAGTCTCACACTGTCCAGTAATTCAGTGGAATGTCGTTCTTTATGAGTGCGGTTATTTTTTTACACACAGAGAGTATTCTCCAAAATATTCCACTGCAGTCCATAGTTTGGTTCCAATGCTTCTAAAACAACATACATATTTCTCTCCTATCATGTGGGTGCAGTACGTAATAAGATTATATTTTTTGATTGGGGATGCGCAGTGAACGCGTGTTATAGATTGAACACATTGTACTATTTTCTTCATGTAATCACTCTTTCTAGTTTAATTTAGTACACATTTTTGAAAGAATTTTTTAAAGGCCAAGGTAATTACGATTCATTTGTTACTCTGCACTTAGTTTCCATGGCTTTGTATTAATCAACCAGCTACGCTTGCTTATCGTAGCAGTAAAGCTAAGCTGACCTACTGACAAAGGTTTTCCAGCTAATTCTGTCTCAAAAAAAAGAGTTTTCCCCTCTGGTGGTTGTCAATGTATTACAATGTGATGCTCTTGCAAATCAATAATTTCTTTATATTGGTAAGAAAAAACAATGTTGTAACTAGGTTATACCATGTACGATAAATAGTTTAAAGCTAAGAAATACTAAAAAAATTGATGCTGTTTCACTAGATAAAATGGTAACACGTGGTGTAAGGGATGCAAAGGATTTTGGAAAGTACGTAATGGCAGTTTCAGAGTACTTTTAGGGTTCAATTTGTGTGCAGCGATGATATGACTACAACAGAGCAAAAGTAGTGATCAAAGATCGCAATTACATCCAATCACCTGACAACATGGCTTTACTTTAGTAAAAGAACTGCAATTACATAGTAGTAAATAGTTTTATGCCAAATGATTTATATTCATGGCAAACAATAGTCCAAAATAAGCTTTCAAAGAGATAATGTTCCAAGATAAAAGTAGATTTTGTTTAGTAAGATCATTGTTGCAGCAGCACTTTGCTAAACTATCATAAGAATACAATTTTTTATCAACTTCTTGCACGTTGCGAAGTGAATGTTAGCGCACTTCGCTTCAGTCTAAATTATTGCCGAATTCTTTCATTACTAATCAACTTTAAGATAGTTTATTAGATAAAGTTACTGCACACACAATTTCTTATGGCTTTCTCTAAGGAATAAACGTAAAACATTGAATAGTATTAAACTCCTGTATACAATTCAAAATATCGATTTCTCCAGCCAAAAAAATATCTGCATTTCTAGTCGTATCATAGATTGCAGGTCTAGACAATCAACAGCACAACGATTGCATAAAATCAAACCATAAATATTCTATGGGTGTATACGCAATCAATATTGCCACTTCATTGTTGTACCCCTACTTGCAATGAAGTTGCAAAAATTGAAATATTACCATTTCAAGAAATTATGGGATTTTTACTCTTCTTGTAACTGAAAATTATCATTACAGACTTACGACCGACTGGAAGTATGCAACAGCCACGCATACGCAAAACCAATTGCGATGCTAGAGGATATCAATCAGATGATTTTACAGATTCAAACCTTGTACTGCATTTAGCAGCCATATAGCATATCAGTCATAACTAAAGGCAAATTGCTAAGCGTACAACACACTTAGTATAGATCAATAGTGTAGAAACAGGAAAGGTTCTTAAGTATCCTTTGGTAGTAACTTTCGTGAGGCTAAATCTAAAATAAATTCATTTCCACGCAAGTAAGCAAAATGATCAGGGTGACGAGTTGATCATCCACAAAAAGGGCGCTATTTTCTCTAAAAAGAGTCCACTCTGCAATCTTTCAAGGACAAGCAAAACACTACAAGAACGTGTAGACTTTTTTCTTTTTTCCCGACTTATCATGAAAAAATAACTCACGTCATAGTTTGCAAAGCTTTTGTAAGAGAATGGTATCACAGATCGTAAGTAAAAGGTTAAGAAGAGTTCAAACTACTAATTGAGCTTTTTCTGATAAAGTATTAACAACATCAGTCATATTATTGATAGTTGCTAAAACTGATTCATACAAATCTTCAGGAGGGGGCTGATCAAATAATATGAGAACTCCAATCCCTTGGTCAAGTGTTCCAAGAAATTTACCATCCAGAATCATTTCGGCAAGCTTATTTTCTACACGTTCAATAGGTAAATCAATTAACTTTGCCACATGACTAATCTCAACACGGGAGTAAGGTTCCAACACTCGAATCAAATTCTGTTCCAAAAAAGTTTCATACAAGTCATTGATATGATGATGTATGAAAGGATCTTCTTCGAATTGGGTTTTATATTCGGCAAGAACACTTTCGAACATCTTTAAAGATCGTTCCCTGTGACATTTTGCAACAGCTTTCAAAGAATCTAGTTCACTGTAAGTCGCATATTTTATGCCATGCTTTCCAGAAAGTAATGTGGAAACTTCTTCCGGGTGACCACACAAAATTTTGGCGAGAATCATATACTTAAAGGCTTGTAAAGCCTTTTTTTCTTCAACTACAGTCGAGCTACTATGAGTCGAAGTAGAAGACGACAAAAGAGTTGAAAATGCTTCAAATGCCTCAAAAAAATAGGAAAATGACGTTTGAGAATCCTTTTCTTGAGCATGCATCATTCCAGCCTGCACATCAATATCCCCTTGAAGTGTAGGGGGACAATGAATTGAATTTGCACTTGTACGAGCTGCCGTAAGGGCGGCCTTTGATTTAGCCATATTTTCAATTGTAAAATATAATTTGGACTCAACTAGGTGAATCTCTACTAAAAGGAGTTTATCGTCTAATTTTTTAACTTCTCTTAATAGTTGTTCGACCAACTCTATACCCTGCTGTAATTTTCCTTGTTGTAGATAAAGAAGAACTAGACGTGTTTCCACTCTCAACCGTAAAAATGTACGCTTTTCAAGCCTGCACCAAACAATACATTGTTTACAAAGGTCTTCTTGAATTCCTTGTGAATTTGGCACGCGAGCGACCATATCTATAAGGGTACGTACTATCTTAGCAGTTCGAGCTTTCGGTAAAACTGAAAAGAGAGGGTCACAATCAAAGAGTAATCGCTGAATAGCTAAAGGTTGTTCTAACTGCACATAAAGTTGAGCAACAGCGTAGATCGTCTGTTCTTGTAAACGGAGACTGTCTTCAATAATTGCTTGCACCCCATCTTTCGCCTGTTCTTGCTCGGTGCTATTGTCAGGGCTTTCGATTACAACACCACATGCATTCTTCATCAAGAATTGCAGAACTTTAGTATAGAGCACGACTCCTTGCTCAGCATTCTCCGTAGCTGTAGATTTTGCTTCTTCCAGCAAAGACGGAATGGCGGCAAAAGTTAAAGAATAACCGTTTTCCATTGTAAGCAGTACTCAAAAAGTAAAATGTTACAACAATATGCAAGAAACTACTTATAAAAAGGAAGTACGACTTTCTTAATTCTTATTAAATAACTGCGCTTCCTCAGGGAGAAGGCTTCCAAATCTTTAAGTTAGCGTTATGAGACCAAGGAGCAAATAAGCGACAGTGCGTGCTGGGAAATAGCAAAAGAAAGTCCCTGCGTACAATCATACAATGAAAGAAAAAGCGCGCTACATTCCTAGGCAAATGAAAGAAGATTGTAAAAATTTTACCTAAGCAATGGAATCAAAAGGATGGGTGATTACTCGAACGTTAGTTAGTAACAATCGCGTGCAGTCAATCATTGGGCTTGACTCTAGAATTTATTCGCAGGCAGTAAGTACCGTGCCGTGGGTGAATGATGTGTAAAACGAAAAGAGCAGCTGTTATCGTATGAAATAATTGTAATCCTCTCTGATGGTAAAAACCTCGCGCACTAAGATGCCGCATCTGAAACTTGTTAAAAACTCGATATTTACATTTCAAGAGGTTTCGGTCAGCTTGTGTTTGATAGAAAGAACTAGTGAAGTTTAATTTTTTTTTCAAAATTTTGCTTTCGAAATAACTTAAAAAGTTTGTAAAGAAAAAAACAAGGTTTGCTATTGCCGAAATAAGCGAGAATTGACTGGTATACAATACGTGAGTTTCGATTTTTTTGACCCTTCCACATTGAAGTCTGCTTCATTAAATAACATTGGGCATTGCAACAGTAGTATATGAAAGCTTGAATAACCGCAGGCTTCATCCTAAATTGAGACTGCTTCTTTACGGAAAGATTTTCGATTAGTAAGGCATCTCCTTACAACTCTAACGTATGTTATTATGCGCCCGAAAAAATCATTTTCGCTGACAATCTGCACATGCCCATAGCTCTTTTGTTTAAACGTTTCCTTACTTGTTATTTGGTCTCATGACACGTCGCTCTCTCTTACCTCTTTCTCACCGATGAATCTTTTCATTTTTATCACCTCTGAAAAGGAAATATTTACCTGTCTGTGAGATGGTTTTATTGACATGTACCCTTTTTAATTTTCGTTTCTTTTATGTCTATTGCTGAACTATGCATAGATTGTTTAAAAAGATTGCATATACATGTCAAGGAAAAGCATGAAACAAATTTATTGGAAACTACACTTTGTTGGAACAACCCTTGTTGTTCGTCATGAGATAATTCATAGGTCCGATAAAAATTGGCTATCTTCGTATAAACAATTTTTCATGAAGACGTAGATTTTTTTTGAATTAACACAAGCACTGTAACAAGGTGTCTAAAGCGAGGTCAATAATTACCTAATCTCAACTTTCATGGCACGATGAAGACTTTATGTAGCAGTAGTATTATGTTTTTCTTTTTCTATTAACACGTAGAAGCAGAATAAGGAAATTGGAACATCATAACAAAATGAACGATGCAGCTTGAATGCATGCGGGTACTGCTTGCACCTTAAGAAATCTCCCAGTAAGAGTGAAATGAATAAATGTAAAAGCAGGGAAGGCAACGATGAGACAATTTATCTTTTTTTCTTTTATTGTGGTTTGGTTTATTATTATTATTTTCTTTTATATTGTTTTCCTATTTTTCCTTTTCCATCTCCTTTCCCGTCTGATGAGTTGCATTGTTAGAATGTTACGAGTCTTTCCTTAGTTCTATTTTAGATTAGCTCTTGTGCTGTATTCTTCTCGATGATATATTTTTCCTTGCATGTAATGTGAGATCGTGAAGTTTTACGTAAGTTGAGATTCTTATTTTCTACCCCCGCCAAGTAAAAGATGTAGAGTGCTTTAATACCGACACGCGTGAACGATAGCGAGTAGCTAGTAAGGCTTAGGTGTAGTGGAGATCTAAACACTCCATAATATGTATATATCACGTAAGATATGAACAATGCATACAGTAGTGACAGATTAATTCAGCCGTTTGACCAGATCCCTGTGTCACGAGTTATAAATATTAGATTAACTTAGAGCCCTCGAGAGGTTAAGTTATTGTATTTAAAATAAGTTTTTTCTCCCTCTACTTCAAGAGGGTGTTGTAAAAGTATGAGTAGTGTAACCTAAATGGAGCTACAGCAAAGTCGTATAATTTGCGTGTTCTTAAAACGAAGTATCTCAAAAGCTCAGTAAAACATCTAAGAAGTAGTGTATAGCCGGAGTTGAAATAAAATTCGACTGGCAAATTCTTACGAAAATATTTTAAAAATTACAAGAAGTGCAAAAATCACTTCTTAGTGGTAGATGTAATTAGTAAGAAGTAATTTTCAAAATACAAATAGCGCATGTTTAAGGCGCTATTATTTCAAATAAAAATTGATTTAAAAATGCCATGCCACAGGAAACAAAACCTTGCTTTTCAAGAGAAGATTGTTTGCAAAGCAATTCCTACGAAACCAGAGCATTACGCGTTAATCATAAGATGGTCTAGTGAAAAGTAGTATTTATTTGAAAATAAATCTCTATTGGAACAAATGAATTTACTACAACCGCGTTAATGAAAGGATGTCAAAGGGATTATGATGAAGCAATAAAAAACAAAACTCGTTTATTCGTATTATGAATTGCAAAGTCAATAAAAATGTCCACTCTTAAAAGTTATTATTCTGTGAAGCAATATATATTAAAAAGAATATAAAAATTAAAAGATTTCTTCCCTTATCTCTAAAATGAGAACTAATGCTGAAACTTCCATTCAAACAAAGAATCATTTAAAGGTACTGAAAACTACATTTCATATATACTACTGTATTAACACTAGGATCAAATCGCAAAGCGTTCGTTCATTTTGAAAACAGATTCATTGTGCGCGTAAAACAAAATTGATTGTCATTAAAATAACAAGAAAACTCTGAGTACTTGAACAAAAAATTCTTAAAAGCATACGCTTTAATCAATGCAAACGAGGAGTAAATAAAACACGTCATCTCCAATTTTCTGGATACGAATTGAATGGAAACTGTATAAAGATTGCTATCGGCTGATTAAAATAGAGCCGCAAGTATTTTTTATGCCGTATTTTCTTTACCCCATTGTTGTAAAAGGAATTCTTCAACATTTTCTAAATAGAACTCGTATTTCTGTACAATGAAAATGGAACATGTATGTGATGTGTTACAAGAGGATCATAAACTCAAAATAAACAACAAAATGATAATAGAGGCCCCATATATTCAAAAAGTTTTACCAGGAAATTAAATTGTTTTACTACTACATTTATATATAATTCTTTTGCAATAATCTCAACATTTTTTAATAGCCAATACATGCATGGAATAAGCAAAAAGAAAAGTCATGAGCGCATAGTGAATAGACAAATATACCAGCATATTAAGTCCATTATACTCCTCTTTATATTGTGCCTCTGCTCTAGACGCGTTTCCAGCTTGACCAACTAAAAACAAATGAGAAAATTAACCGTTCATAGAAACGTAAAAAGGTAGTAACAGCATACGGTAATAGTAGCAATAGAAAATAAACGATTTTTAAAAGAAAAGGGCAGTTAAAATGAACATCTAGCATTATGGGTGCAAAAAATTTGCAATTGAAAAATAAATTCGCCCCTATACTACACAGCACATACCTAAAACTCCAGTGGATTCCATTATTGAGGATTGGTCTTGAAGTTTTTCTCGACCTACAGTAAAAAGGTACAATATAATGATGAAAATTCTTCGGGAAAAATTCTTATTTCTAACTTTCTTTGCATTAACAAACAAAATAATGTACATTGAATGTAGCTCCAAATCTCACTTGCAATATTCAACAATCCGTTCAATATCATGACTAATCCACCAGAACCTAACATGACAAGAAAGTACCTGTGATAATACAAAAAAGAATAAAATTTTCACAGCAATACGTTAAAAATTGCAAGTTCAAAAAAAATTAATTTCATGACAAATTTTAAAACCGTTTAGTCGCGAAGCCCGTTAGGACATACACAGACCATGAAAGTGAAGAGACATAGGCCACATCTAAGAGTGGAACATCCACTCCACGTTGGAGCGTAGTTTTAAATCGAAAGGGGAGAGGAAAGGGAGATTTTGCTGTAGCAAGACAGAGTAATTGTATACACAAATCATTATCAATTTAAAAATGAATTCAAGAAGAAAAGGCTACTAGCATACCCCAAAAGCAAACAACAAAAATGCATTCATTTCACACTATTTCGTTCTGCTTTTCTCATTCTCAGGGTTTTACCACAAAAGATAGACTTTACCTACTAAGAACCCTGAAAATAAAAGATTTACCAAGAAACCTAATCCACCTTGAAGAACCAAAAATAGAATTTGCATTTTCAAGAGTCCCGCAGTGTGTGCTGAATCTAAAAAAAATAATAACGGCGCACATTTCATCATTTGGGTTGCATTTTTTAAATTTAGTAGAAGAACCTTTTACTATTTACTATTTCATCTACAACATATACAATGCGAAGCAATGTATACTATAATATAAAATTGTGCTTTTTACTGTTGTATAAAGTAAAAAATGTTTTTTAATGGACATGCTGCAGGAAGCATTCTTCTTTACATATTACAAAAAGTTATCCAGAGTCACTTATGGTCACATATACAACGGCCATTTCTTTGTGAAATTTGCAAATTTGATTTCTTAGATATTATAGATTAAAACAAAAAATACGGAGCAAGCTCTTTGCTAAAAACTATTAAGGCAAATAAACATTACTACCTTGGTTAAAGAGCATATCCCAAGGGCCTGGTTGAGGGGGGGCAGACAATAAAAGTCCGTTGTCCTTGTTGCAAAAAAAGTCATATCGAGCAGAAAAAGATCCTTTGGGAAGAAAAAATGCCCTCCATTTAAGATGCTGACAGCGAGATACAACATTGCTGCAGAAAAATATAGGAAAAACCTTAAAATAACAATATTTTAACATGGCAAGCCCAACGGATATTTCCTTGACAAGTAACAGTATTAAGCTAGAATAATATTTATAATTACGTTAAATTTCTGTTATACTATTTCATGCAAAAATAGTAGAGTATTACGTTAAAGGATATAAGAAGACCGTTATAAAAAGAAAGACAAGGTAAACATTTGTTCCTAAAAACTAATTTTAGCATTCTACCCAACTACGCTAATGGGTAAAAACTGAGTTCCGATCACTCGCTATGTTGTAATAGACTACTCAAAAACGACATTGCAAACTAATCAGGTTACCCATGACCATGGTCAAATACTAAAAAGGACCGTGGCAACGGCAAATATTAGATTAACACAAAGCTAATTTGCAGCTAAAAGTATAAAAGAGCTATGATCATAACCACCTCAACGAAATTCAGTTAAGAAAATTAAAAGTCAAATCAAGAGGCACTACTCCTCCAATCTCTGGATTAGATTTAGATACCTTGTTTTTTGATCTATCATGCGCACTTTTTGCTTACGCTCGAATTGGTTAGTAATCACTAAATTTTGTCGAATCGCACACACGAAGAGGGTGACCAAGAATATGGGAATGGTTGCAGAATTGCAAATACTTTGATCCAAAGAAATATCCTTCATGGCGTCAAATCCTAAAAATGGCTTGCAGCAAACACACAGACTTCAATATTTCTCAAAGCGATGTTCAAGTATTTGAAGCTGTACAAACTGATAAGTGGGCATAAAACAATCTTCAGTATATTCAGAAACTTTTCATTGCCGGAAGAGAAGTCCGTTAACCGTCAGAAGCTGACCGAAGGGAGCACAAGACAAAAAAAACAACAAAAGGAAACAACCTATGCAAAAGCAGCAGCTTTTTTCTTAGGATAAATCACTTCAAGCACAAAGAAAAGCAAAGGCTATTTATTCATTACTACGGTAATGTTAATGGTGCCAGAAATTTTCTGTAAAACTTAGAAATGGTAATATTAGAGAAACTTGTGTTCACCACAACTTCTGATACAGATTTGTTTAGCCTTGCTTTCTGCTCGTCTTTAATGTCCCCACTACTTTTTACGTAATTTGCTAAACCATTTTGAATCTCCTAAAAGTTAAACTAAAAGTCAAGTTGTTTCTCGAAGAAAGAAAAAGCCGTAAGAAATGTATCAACGGTATAGTTAAATACTTTATTGAGGAAAACACAACTTCAGGCAGGTTCTTGCATTAAAAGTTTCATTTTCAAACTTAGGGAAACATTGCAAAAGAGTGTCCCTTTATAATCGCTTGTCGTTGGAGAGAGTTGCAGCAAGCAAAGAATCGTGCCAAAAAAATTCAAGTTGATTTAAAGCGGAGCGGACTCACTCCCTCGATAAACACTTCTAATGTAATTGGTGTAAAAATTGGGTAAATTCAAAGCATATTTTCTTGCTTCTTGAATTGTGGAAAATGGGAATTTGTGATAACTTTCTTCATTCTGTTTTGAAATAAAATCAGTTTGTCTTCATCTTTTGCTGTATCATTTTTCACTGAATGCTTCGACATATGAACGGTAGAAGCCAAGTAAAGCATAATTTTCCATGCTTGAAGATGTAACCGTTTCAAATTCGTTTATTTCAAATGCATGAAACAGTAAAATAAATTGTAGAATTAAAGGTTCTTTTAAAACTTTTATAACTTGCAGCCTGTACCCAAGCAGTTGTTGTCAAAATACCTTTGCGCTGCTTAGCGTAGTAGCAGAAGTTAGATTCCTGATGCACTCTTCGAAAACGCTTCTGCGTTGATTTGAAAACCTTTCTAAACTATACTTGTAATTGCATTAAATTCGTTTATATTGTAAGGGAAAATCAATGAAGTCATGTACTACATATCTGTTTTGTCAGTCAGTACAAATATCACAGCGTCACTGTGAACATTTATTAAAGAAAAACGTACACTATCCTCTATCTATTGGGACTAGTATCGCTCAAATTTCAATAATTCGAAACTCCTATCTTTGCTGTGTCAAACTTTAAGAATTCATAAAATTGCATCGATTGTAGAACTTCGTTGATACAATGACATCATGAAGAATGAATAAAACAAAAGTAAAAATGAGATGAACTTAATTAAGAAATTGCATATATTTACATACTCTACCTTAACTTATATGCAATACTGGAGAAAAGGTTTAAAAAATATTTTAGGTGAATCATGGGATGCAGTGTTTCAAAGCAGATGAGAACCATGAATTGCGGAATGAGGGTTTTACAAATAAAGTTTAACCTATGAATAGCACGAAAGAAATGTTAACAAGTTCAACATTCCTTTTATTGGATACGCTATTTAAAAGTTTGAAATTTAGTCCGAACGCAATTTGAACAATAAATTTTCATTCAGCAACTAGCTGAAAGTCTAGATTGCTCAACTTTCTTTATTATGAATTGAATAAAAAGTATTTGCAATGAGGAAGCTTCTACCAGAAACATTTTCAATCTAAAATTGTACGTAATGTATTGAAAAATTTAACCATTCTGATCGTCGACGCAGATACAAAAGTTACTTAAAAAACTCCAGAAAATCTCAAACTTGCTAAATATTTCGTTTTTGAAAGATGATGAAAAATAAACAAGATCACATTGTTTCATAATTTATAGCTAGTTCATACTTAGTGTATTAGCTCTGCAATTAAGAAATGATACAGCAGAGAAACAATTCACGTCTTTTTTCAGTACTATGCTAAAGAATTTTTCAAAACGAAAAATAAATTTCTCAGAACATGTTTAGCATCAAAATCTATGTTTGAATCAAACTTATGAGTCGATCAAACCATAATGTGCATGAACTGGTTAAAAATCGCTCTTCTTAAAGAGAAAAAAGGTAACATGTAAAATTCTAAATTTAACAAATTGTTTATTGATGAAAAAACTCAAAAATCATTTCAAAATCATTTTATTATTTCTAAAACACAAAAATTATATAAATGGGTTTTGCACGAAGATAATCGAAGTAATAATTCAAATTATCAAACAATTCAAAATGAAATTTGAATGTTTGAAATATTTTTAAAGAAAATAAACTCACTGAGGAAACATGAGCTACATCAGAATTACTCTGTAAGAATAACATTGTTTGACTTTCCAATTAGACAATAAAAAGAAACAACTTTCAAATAAATCACATTGAATTGATTCAATGGAAAGTTATTCTGCAAACTCATGGTAGCGATGAAATGGATTCAATGCTACAAGAAAAATATTCCCTGCCAACAATTACTTATGTTGACAATACACCATTATTTTCGCATTACATGATTGGGCAATACGAAAATGGGCGCTTGTATTCCGGGGAACCCTTACAAGGGCTTACTCGCCCTACACATAAAGGCTTCCAGACCTCTCTTTTTGACCATTTAGAATGAAAATCAAAATCCCGTGAGCAGTCTGTACCTGCCTTTTTCAAGAGGCAATAAATTCCTCCTGGGTGCTTTTCCATGAAAGTAGAAGCATTGTAGACATTCCCATGAGCAAGAAACCAACAATCAAAAAGAGAGTTATGACGTCTCACTTGACATGGAGTATAGGTTCGTACTTTCAATGAACTTGATGTGCGTTTATTCTTCAGCATGATTGAATTCCGTTTTACTCGGCAATTGTTGCAGTGTATGCTACAACAAGTATCATCGCAATATGGGCAAGCATCACATATTTCAGTACTAGAAGGCCCAATGAGAGTGTGAGGGCAACTCAAGGCGTTGCTTTTATCATTTAAAGTATTGTTTTCACAAAAGGGCGCCACGCAAGTGTAAAATGATTGATAGGACGAAGGACCAATAAGAGAAGAAGCAGTTGAACTAGGAAGAGCTGAGTCGAGTTGGATTGAAGAGGGGAAAAGCATGTGTCTCTGGTACTTTGAAGGAGATAAATCATCTTTAGAAAATTTTAAAGTTGGGCCAATAATTTCATAACGAAAATTTGAATCATCCACAATTTGAGAAGATGCATTTTGTTGGTGTAATGCCCTATACCTCGTGAACTCTTTCTCCGTGATAAAATGATGCTCGTTAGAAGCCTTTAGGCCAAAAGTACGAAAAGGTACCAATGCACTATCGGAAAGATCAGCGTGTGATGGATTATTGTTACTGAATAGAGAGAAAGATTTACGTCTCTCACTTCGATTTTTCAAAGGTGACTCCCAAGTGGCACTTGTCTCAGGTGTGTCTAATTGGTCAGACGAAAGAACATCCACAGTATTATTTCTTCTCAAAGAGAATTGAACTACAGGCTCATCTAAAACCGGAACAAACTCATTATTTTCAACCGCAGCATCATCTGAACTTGTTTGCCCTTTTGAATCGGTTACACATGTCAGTACGTTCGCTTTAACCGTGATTGCAGATCTGCTTACATCAGGTTTCGTTTCTTTTAACTGTGATGAAGAAACGTCATTCATTTCATCTTGCACCATGATCCGTGAGTCATTACCTAGGAAGGGCATCTTGCCAAAAGGCAATCTTCTTAGAGCAAATAACCATTCAACAACTTTCTGTTGCTTCCTCCATTATGGTACATAAGAAGTTTGACTTGTTCAAACCCCATGCATGCTGCAAAACGAAGCGACTAAAGACATACATACACTGAAAAGTTCTCTTAATTGCAGCTACTTTATCTGCAATTTCCATCACACAGCGAGAAAATTGGTAGCAAACGTGGCCAAAAGTATATCCATGTAGTATTGGCATTGGAATACTCGGTTGGTAAATGATAAAATGCAGTAAATGTACCCACACAAAACTGCATCATGCACGGGTACGTCTAGACCAACTTTTTGAGCAAAATGCTGCGAGCAGAAAAAGAATTACCATGGGTTTTCTTTTGTACAAATGAAAGATACTAAAAATAGTGAAGAGAAACAAGGAAAAACTTCACCGGTTCTTTCATTTTTTCATCACGCCAAATCCGATTCTTGTTTATTATTTGAATCTACGTTATTTTTATGACTATCCCTGTTGATGAAAAAATCAAATTTCTTACGTATGCCTATTTTCATCGAATTGCTTTGGTCTTTTTATTAAAAAGTGTAAGTGGCAGGCTGATGGCTCCCACATCTTTCTACAACTTGTATATAATATGAATCAATGGATTCTTTAAGAAGTATGTGTTATACCGTATTGAATTATAAAGTTGTTACTTCTTCATTATAGCCTATGGAATATATATTTCTGCCGCGAATCTAGGATCAGCAGAAATTTCTTATCTTATGCTAAACGCGTTTTTAATAATAACATTGCGGTAAAATTGGGATTTAGCGTAATCCGTAAACCCGGGAATGTAAAATCGATAATTCGAATTACAGAAATTGTTTCGAAGCGAGTTCATTTTATGAGTGGACGAGAAGAACTACCTGAAGAAAATGACCTTATTTTCTGCGCGTGCATCGAGACAGAATAAGACTTTTTGAACTGCTCATCTACAGTTAACTTGAAGTATGAATTTCTATATCACACTTTCTGTAAACAGAGTTTACCATGTTACACCAGTCGTTGCAGACAAAAACTTTAAAGAAGTAAAAATTGTTTGATACTTAGAAAAATAATTTGAAGAAAATATTTGTTTATAAAATAAAATCAGTAGATTTTGCGACTGTAGAAACTGGGTTGTTTAAGACAAGTAGAAAGAAATAATTTTTTTAATATTTAATCTGTAGGTGTAATCAAAACTTAATAAAATTTAACTCGTGCTAATTAATACCGATAAAAAGAAAGCATCGTACTTTGTTATGAAAATACTCCAATTTGTTGTGTTTTTGTTCATAGGAGAAAACAGTTAAAAGACAATGCAAACTTAACATTTTGCAATAGCAAGGTAATGAAAAAATGGCATAAAAAAGAAGCTCGAAAACAATTAACTTGTACTCTATTTCATATGTGGTTGACAATGACATGAATCTGAGTTTATGTTTGTAGTAAATTCAACTGACATTCTCTTAAGTTACACGAATCGTTTTAGCCTTTTCATAAGTTATAGAAAGGATTATAGCCTTTTATTTTTTAGTATATTAATTTGATGTTGTTATGCCCCAGACTTGATAAATCGAAACTTTTAAATTGCCCACGAGCGAATGTATAGAAAGAGTTTAATTTACACGTGCAAAGATAACTGTGAATAAAAGATCGAATTATTATTAGGAGCTCCGCCCCTACGCTCTCTAATCGTGAAAGCCAACCGCACTTCGAAATGTTTAACAAGGTCAAAAATGGTAAAACGAATAGATTCTCTAAGTTCAATAATATATTATCAATTTCTCCTCATCGATACAAAAGTACAGCCGTCAATAATCAAAAGATTAATTCTATCTCAAACACTGAGTCGTGCTCTTTAAGACTTTGTTGCTTCCCCCGTTCAATATTCGTAAGTTGCTGACGCTAGGCGTCGGCGCATATCAGATGTCAACACTTCGAATTTGTGGCATGAAATTAAAAGCAAAAGCGCAGGGAAAAATAATTCTAATCATTGGAACTCCTACTTATTTAATACTTTTTTCTGTTATCAAATGTTTTCTTATCATATAATATCGTACTAAAGCTCTTGCCAACAGTAATACTACTATATAATGGCATGATGTGCGACTTTGATTTAAAATAACATACAATAAATTAAAGCAAAACTATTTTGTTCGAAATACTGAACCAAAATTTTTAATAAAACTAGTTTCCGACGTAGATAGGAGTGCTAAGTTAAATTTTTGAGAATACAGGTTCAAACTTTTCATGGAAAGCACTCAATACCTAATGCTTCATTTCACCTCTTTGATTACATCAATTGTGTAGTTTTTGTTGCTCGCTATGGCACAGTCTTAAATCTTACAATAGTGTAAGTTCTGCCAAAAAACACAATTACAAACTAATTTGCCGATTTGCAAAAGCATGTAAACTTTCGAGCCTCATTCTAGTGCGTTGAGGAGTGTATTGTGTACCACTAAAGTACAAAATTTCTCTGCTTTGACTCTTAATTATTGTTACTGTTGACCATGGCCAATAGCAGTATATTTACAATTTATCTCTTCTAATACAAAATACAAGAAAATTCCTTTACTATCAATAATTACAACATGTAATCTCGACTTAACATTTTTAAAGTTACGTACTAGTCGATGTTTTTGAATGATCAATGGTATTCTGTGAGTACTATCTTTACTTGAACAAAAGGGGATAACAGAGTATTTGATGGAATCGAAATTGTTGCATACAGTTATAAAAAGCTAGGACAGTACTTATCAGTTTCATTCAACTGAATAAATTGAAGTGCAAGAAAAGCAAGCAACAGATGCCAGCTATTACTCTCTTAGGAAAGGCAGCGCATACATGCAAATTCTCTCAGAATTATTTTGCACACAGAGGCATTAATGATATGATTAGGGTAAAAAAAGTAACATAAAAATTGCATCAATTGAAAACAAGGACATGTTATGACAGTGTTACTTTTAATATTATCAATGCGAGGTTACACAGCGATAAACTCTCTTTTGGTATCACGAAATATTGCAAAAAAGTGAATGCAATGCAATTTTACGCAAAAATTAAAATTTCTGGTATAATTCAGTGAAAATAGCAAGATTAGAGAAATAAAAAGAGCAATATCATTAGAATTAAGTGGAATTCCGTCCCACAAGCTGTATCATATCATCATTATCAAGAATACCGCGAACTGAGGGGTTTAAACAAGCCTCGATAACAGCATCAGACAGCTGAAATATAAGTAAGCAGCCAAACAATTCTAAATACCATGTTTTACAATCTAAGGCTAAAACTTCAATTTAATAACAAATACCAAAAAGATTTCGTTTTACAAAAAGAATAAATAAGGAAAAGAAAATGAAGGCTTAAACTAGGTACCGTTTCCAAAGATGTTGAGCTTTCTAAACCTGGAATAGAAAGACGGAAATGTTCTCGCGAAAAGTTGTTTATGGAAAAAACTAAAAAGAACAACAGATAAAAATGATCAAAACAATAAGCAATTCAAGAAAAAAGTAGAAATGGCACCGTTGCACAATTCCTCAGCTATTACATGTCTCCTATTTACCAGCGTCAAGAGCCATAGAAATAGGAATTGTCGCAGTTCTTGAAGAATGAAATATGAAACCTGAGTTTTAAACATGAGAAAACAATCATATTTTCCGCAATGCATATATAAAAGAACTAACACATAGCAGCATAATGCTAATATTTTCGTATATTTACCAGGTCGAAAAATGATTGGACGAAAAGTATCTGATGCATTAGAGAGGATATCCTATAATAAAAAAAAGCGATGAAACATGTAATAAAAAGTAGTATGCTATTTAAATATACAAAAAAACGACATTTAAAAATGATTTGCTTCAAGAAGGGAAGACTTTTGCATCAAAAAAGAGATGCTTACCACTTCTGCCTCCCTTTTCGCATTTAAATAAGCAGAAAGCATGGGTGGGGCTGATTTTGCAGAAATGAATACGAAGAACTTTGAATCGCCTGATTCCAAAGCTTTTCTCATAGGAACAATTGCCTAAGCATGATGAAAGAAGGCATCACAAAATTAGGTGAGCCCCTTCCTAGTTCAATGCTTTGGTAGTCATTGGTTTGGAAACTACAAAATTCACCATCATGGTGTAGTTTTTTAAAAAGTGCATAAAGCAATTAAACAGTAAGAAAACGCACTTGCAGTATAAAACACTTACGGTATCCTTATTTATTATGCTATAAGAACGCCCGTCAGTGGTGGAAGAGGATCCACTTACAAAGCGATTTAAATTATTTTCTGAGAAAAATCAGCACAGTAAGATATTAACAATAGTGCAGATACTGAGTAGCAAAAGAAAAAGTTCAAACTTATGGTTACATTGCTCAGGAATTACAGTATGCAAGGTAATTTACCAAATAGTGCTCCAATTGAATGAACAATCCCTGCACAATTCTCGAGTAATGGAGGGTAAATTTCTTCAGATAGAGCATCTGCTTGTTTCCATTCGACTTGCTGAGCCCATATCTGACAAGAGCGCATGAATACTTCTAATTGCAGCATAGCCACCGAATTCCACCTGGTTTCAACATGTAAGGTTCCAACTCTCTCTCTTGAACACATTCCATTTCCAGCAACAGAAGAGGATACACATCATTTTGCATAATTTAAAATGATTAGAAGCATTTTACTATCGCTTGCATATATTCGGTGCGCTAAAAATATATACCCAGAACAGATTGCGTCTAAACATCTTATTCGTTCATTGTCACTCCACCACGTTGCTTTAAAACTATTGCCAATCAAGCTCAAAAGCAAGGTTGTTAACTCAAAAACAAGGTTGTTAACTCAAAAGCAAGGTTGTTTACACAAAAACAACCTTTTGAAGCAATTAAAGCTATGCTACTGTCTTCTCGATATAATGCCTGAAGAAATGAAATGCTTTCTTAAGCAACAAAATTTTTGAAAAATGCATAGCGGCTATTCATAGCTCGGTTTTCTAACCAAATGATTACCGTGTCCAAAAATCTTTTGGGTGGTCCGTGCCTACTAAGACTCACAACCTCCAATCCTTTTTGCACTGCCTTTCGACAAATTTGGGCACCAACGTAGCCACTTCCTCCTAGAACAAGGATTTTCATTTGGTTTGTTAGAAAGGCCAATTTAAAATTATGCAATAAGACATGGAACTCTGGTAGTGCAAGTAATGAAATTCAGGGTAAAAATTCTTTTTCATCATACACCAATAAGGGGATGGTGATAAATCACCTTATTTTTCTTTTGATTATGTTTTAAGAGTATATAAACACATGCTTCGGGGTTTATTGTGCCAAAACGATAATATCTACGTGCAAGAATGTAATCATGAGTGGTAGTCCAGTGTTTCTAATACAAATTATTGGGAGAGACTGAAGTAGTTTTAACGTTGCGCATGTTTTAATGTCTTTTTGCCCGCATTGCAGTGACTGTGATTCGTTGAATGGGCGAAGGATGCCTGGGTCAAAAATGGAACGGGGTTATAAAAACTTATTACGGTTCTTGAATAACTAGAGGGATACTTAAACACAAGGTAATATTACGGGAAGATTTTACCTTTGTACAGCAAAAACTTACGATGGAAATAGTTATAGCTGGTAGCGCAAAACTGCCGCCGGGAGTGATTTCTATTGATGCAGCAAATGTGACACCGAATGTAAACCATTAAATGACTCCACTCCAGCAGTTGCGCTACGAAAACGAGACAGCCTTCAACTTTATTTTTAGTCTCATTAAATGAAAAATAAATTTGTTAAATATTTAAATGGAATTTGAGGGAGATGCTCTTTTTATTAACCAGCTCTCCTTAAGGCCTTATAAAGGTCTAATGCATATTTTGTAATATAATTTGAAATTCGGAAGGCTGACGGGTTCAGTTTTACTTTTCTCCATTGCAAGAAAGTTAAATGCAATGTAACTTTTTTATCCTCGCATAGAAGCCTATTTGTTTAAGCACGATGATATAGACCGTCACTGTGCAAAGATAGCAGCATTTCAGTATTTTTCCATAAGTCATTATGCAGTTTGTTTGACCCATCAATTTTACTTTTGCAACACGCTATAGATGACTATTTATTCATGCACTTGTATGTGCGACGCTGTGAATTAAAAAACTCATGTCATCCTTTTTAAGCAACATTAAAAGAGGCTATACACAAACAAAATTGATTATAAATTTTTAATTTTGATAGTGTCTACCATTTGGGTTAGTCGGAACAAAGTCTTTCCCATTAGTCGGTTATACTCTTCAGTTCTAAAATAATGAGTGACTTTATGAAATGTAGAATAGACAATAGGGAGCACACATTTTTATACGGTAGCATCACCCACTACTGCCATTTTAAATAATTTCAATTCAGTAGCTATGGGAAATCAACTTTATAATACCGGCATTTATTATTTCATCATTATTTCGTATCATAAAATGCTGAATTAGTATTATATTATAGAATACATCTCATCCTATATTGTAATAATAATTGTCTTTTCAAGGGTACTCTTTGGCAAACAGTTATTATACAATAATATTCGTAAGGTTGCTGGATCTTGACTTACTGCAAGCAGGTATTTTCTTTGTATGCCATTTTGATATGAAAATACATGAAATAAACCTACACCAAAACAAGAGAACTGATGCAAATTGAAACTTCACGTTCTTTTAACTCGTTTCCAAAGAAAAACTTTAATGAGAAATGAAACATTTTGTTTTCTACTTTTGGACCTTGAGAGCAACCTGAGTTTTTGGATTTTCGGCCATTATTAAAAAGTTAAATTTCACGAAACGTTTTAAGCAACGGCTTATAAACGATTAAAAAAATGGCATGGAGGAGTATGGATCAATTATTATTCAGGAATAAATTCATTGTTTTGGTTAAGCTTTCAGCATTGGTTTTCAAAATCAAGTTTATGTAGAAATTCCGGAGTGTAGCGCATCAACTTCTGTAAGCTATTCGATTCATGGCAAACTTACAATTTGCATAGCACAGAGATAGAGGGATTCTAAGTTTTTCTATGGTGCAAAGAGAGTAAAATATGACGGCTACGGACAACAAATCAGTAGGTTTACGACTTATGTGAGACATCCGTGGTGACTAAAAACGTCTCCAATTTAATCTCTTCAAGATAAAATTCTATTGTATCTAGAGCATTTAATTAATTCTTTACAGTAAAAAGTTATCAAATATCTAGTATTTGGCGAGTGTCATGCATTTAGATGGACTAAAATGTATGTTGCATTTAATACTTTTTTCAATTTTACTCTAAATGGTTTCACATTTCCTAGAACAACTTCTATATTGCAATACATATGCAGCAGTCAGAGCTTAACAGTCATGTTTTCTTGCTTACTCATTCTTTGCTTGTTTGCTAAATATGCGCGTCCAATGCATACATACGATGGCTCGGGTTTGTAACTAGAGAGAAACTAACTGGAAAAGATTTATCATTTCTTCCCAGGCTACCAAATATAATTTTGCGTGATGGAATTGAGATTTAAATGTGTGCACCCCAGAAGCGTGTATTAAGTGCCCGAACGATTGCTACGTCATTCCGGTTTGGGAATTCTGTTCTTTGAAGTACGCGGTTTAAGAGCTATCTGTCCCCTTTTGTAGCAATCGCTGCTGTACCAAAATTATGAAAAGAGTACAATCTACATGGAAAATTTCAAGAGGAAAGCATGGGATTGGTATGCGTGGTACTTCCGCTGTAGTTGCTGGTCTGGAATTTCGCGAGTACTGCCGCCCTTTAGACAGTATTTGAGTAGGACTGGAAAAGCATTAAAACTCTGTCTTTGAGTCTCCGTAATCCATATCAGTGTACTGCATCTCAAAATGGTCCAACTGTGCTTTTATTGCAAGGCCATCTCGAAAGCAGCCATTCTTGAATGAGCTTTTGCCGTGTGCTTTCTCGTCACACCTTTTGCAAAGCTCTTAAAGAATATAACCGCGTGATTGTATCATTTTTGAAGGTGTTGTTTTTCCTTTGTTCCAATGACGGTAACCGCAGAGGAACAAAGCAACAGTGAATCCCTAAGCAAGCCAATGAGAGAGCAATCGAGTTCTCCTCATCAAAGTACAAAAAACCTTGCGGAAGCGTTGATTGACTTTTCATGTTTTACAGATACTTATGAAGTGATACAACGTCCAAAAGCCGTCCTTAATTTGTGCAATGATTTGTCAGCTTCATCCTTAAAAAAAGAGGATAGGAGCGAAGATACCGTGAACATCCAACACCATCAAGTGCTTGAAGTATCTACGAAGGACTCTCCATGTTCCGCGCAGTATGAAGAGACCGCTTTTTCTTTTTCACAGGATCTCATGAGAAAAGATATTGGTTGCGCAGAAGATTTGAAAGTAAATGAATTGGTAAGCCTTAGTAAATATGAAAAACAGCACTCCCCGAAAACAGAGTTCTCTTCAAACATCAAACCCTCCCCAACTTTTCCAGCAGATGAATTGAAAACTCTTCCTTCTCTAAATGTTGAAAGACCTTGTAGAGTGACAGAATTGCTTAGAAATTCTCAGAATAATGGTATTTTGGGCAGAGTTCAGAAACCAGAGGACTATGACACTCTGGCGAATGATGAAAAGGCACGTTTTCTAATTTTACTCTATCACAGCATATGGAGGTAATTCTGAATTCTCTCATGTATCGTATAGAGGCTTTAGGACTTTACTTTAATCTTTTGTATCCGCTAAAAATATATATTTAATCCTGTAGTATATAGCTTGCATACCCACAGAGATTTTCTTTAAATCCTATTTTAGAGTAGAATGTTTTACCTTGGAAATTTGGAAGCGGATTACGAATTTGAATGTTTCTCTACAAGAAGAATGTTAGAAAAGAAGTCCTAGTATTTGAAATTTCCATTTTTAGCTTTAACAAGGAGGCATTGTTTTCTTTAATGACTCACATCGTTTTTAGTGGGGTTGCAAAGCTATGGGCTGTTGGAATTATTTTTATTTTTTTAGTGCATTCTTTTTGGTATAATTATGCACCGTATATATATATTTTTGCATGTGCAATTTCTAGATCCTGTGAATATCGTGGGACAGGCATTTATACTTTAATCGAAACCTTCCTTGGGAAGGAGAGAATGCCTAAGAATTGCATTGGAATCAATCAGCTAACAAGCTTTCCTGGAACCTTCTGCTGCAATAGGGAACAATTGCGTCTGTTAGGTTTACATTTCAATGCTGCTCGAGATATTTCAATGACATCGGATGTGGAGGATACTCCAGGTGATTAAACAAAGGAGGAGTAGGTAGTTTTATTTTCCAGTTTTGGATTATATTTTTTGGTTTTTTGGGTGTCTTACTTCGAATATCGTCTCTGTTTTGTGAACAACTTGAGCCCTATAACCTACAAAAGTAGTATAGAAAAGAAATTTAGCATTTTTTTTTAAATTAAAAGAAAAAAATGAAGACTACTGTAATGTAAATTTTTTATAGTAGTAGTAAAAAGTATTCTTTTTATTGCACTCTTTAGTATGTAGAAAGTATACAAAGTGATGAATTTTCGCTACAAAGGGAAAAACGTTTTTTGCACTGCATTTTCCTTTAGTCACTTCTATTTATTTTTTTTTCTCTTTCTGTATATATATATTCCTATTTCTTTTTCTCTCTCTCTGTATATATATATATATTCCTATTTCTTTTTTTTTAATACTATTTTCTTTGCAGTGATTGCAGCGGTTGTATTAAATGGAGGTGACAGTGATTGGCTCGATATGGGGAGTAAATTTGTATATGTGGCTAGCGGTGGATCCAAGCAGGTTAGCTTTATCTTTTCTAGTATAATAGTTTTGATTACATTTTCTCCCTTTTTTTAATTTTAAAAAGTTTCTCATCCTACTTTTTCAAAATCAAGTTTACTAATAGAAAAAATTTAGAGTGTTTGACTTTTTTTTTTTTATAATACTGGATAAACATTCCTATTTAAAAATATTCTATAGTGTAGATTTGAAAATGTGTGTAAACCAGGATAGTTTGTAAATCTATGATAGCCTACTA
>JADAQX010000500.1:0-37562 GCA_015476325.1 Cardiosporidium cionae
AGCGAAAATAGTTAACTGTGATTTAAAAGAACATAATTTAACGTAGGAAACATCTAACTCGCAATTAGAATAGAAAAACAAAGTAAAATTAATTGTAAGAATAAAAACTAAACTCTAATTGAAAAGTGATTAACTTCATTGTATCTTTATACTCGTCCGTTGATGTTAACTTCTATCTGTTGTGGGTGATATTGCAAAACATTGCATTGCATGCATGCAGAACATTTAACATTGCATTGTATGCATGCAGAACTGTTTCACTGCTTTCCCCGATTTAATAGTTGTCCCTAAATTGTCCGGGCACATCATTTTTCTCTTTTTATTCTTTTTTATATGTGTAGATGAATGTGTCCACATGGGATCTCTTTTATTCAGTTCTTTTATGGCTTCTTAACTATCAAAGTAGCGTAGAGTGAGTTTAATTCTTTTTAAAAAGGTTCAACCGTCAACTCAGCATTAGCTAACTGAGCACACATTTAAATTTGCCTATCCTATTTTACAAAAGAAAAACATTAGCCGAATTTGACACAAAAAACGACTGGCAGAACCTGGATTAACGCATTCCACATTTCAAATGAACACATCACGTTTACATATTTGGTTCATTCAAAAGTCACTAAAATTTTAAGATGCAGTACATTTATCTGTTTGTACAACATTGCATTCATAATTTAGATGCCTACATAAACTTTCATTTGGAAAAGTAATGCGCAGCTGATGTAGGTAACACATACATGTAAAAAGAGTAGCTTACTTTCTGAAAAATAAAGAAGACCTTCAAAGGAAGGCAAATCTACTTTTTGAAGTTTTGAAAATTTTTATGACAGCAAGGAAAGTAGTGGGCTTTACTTCTTCCTAATTTAATATTAACAAAGTTATGTGAAAATTTCCAGCAGCCATAATATTTGCACTAACTATTTTTTTATCGTTATATTTTCACCAAAGAGTGTGATTTGAGCAACTTGAAAGAGAATATTGAGAAAGCGACATGATTATGTTTTCGTCCCACATTGACATGATGCAATGTAGCCGCAAGACTTGAAAGGTTATTACTAATCCCTTCCAAATCCCAACATCCATAGTTTATAGTTATTTGATACCAATGAATTGCTGCAATATTATGTATATCTTTTGGCTCTGCTTGTGTCCTAGATGTTTTCCAGTGTGGCAACGTTTTGAAGGTTTCAAAAGCCCTTTCAAAGTTGCAATAAACTAACGCGGCATTACTCTCGCAATAAACTAACGCGGCATTACTCTCGCAACGGTTGATGTTGCTGAGAGCTACTTTGCGGCTGCACTTCTAACAAATAGTTTGGGTTCACATGTTGACGTATACGGGAGAACTTATCGTTACTTGGTTTGCCTATACACTTACGTATTCTATCGCGATTCGCCAAGAGCAGTACCCACACACTTTTACTGTAAATTACATACACACTCTCCAGGTATGAGTGAAGTAGACTTTTTTTTCCTTTACCAACTCCCTCCCGTCAATAGAGATTTCTCCATAGAAACTTGTAGTTGCTTCTACCCGATAAAATGGTTACGCAATTCTAATTTTCACACACTTTAGTGAACTCCCTCACGCAAGAGCAGGTGGAATATTTCTTGCAGTTATTGCCTGTTTTGCTTTAGTCATGAGAAAAGATCTAATGAGATGGATACTACTAATATTTGTCTCTTTCTATCTGCAGCTGACTCCAACGCGTTGCAAATCAAATATTTTTCCAGGCTACTCGGTGTTTGGGAAATGGCTAACATCCCATAATCAACTGGATGAAGCAGTACATTTTGTAAATCCGTTAAATTTCTTACATAAGCAATGTAATAACAAACATTATCAGTGTAATGTTTACAATGGGCTTTTAAACCTGTTCCCCCTGACGGAACACCACATTCCTTTAGCCACATTTGTCTTCAATCCTTATCACAAATGGCTGTGTACTCTTTTCTGGACAAATATCAATTCCCCTTCTCAATTTGATGTCAATCTAGCAACTCGCTTAATGGCTCGCAGATTGGGGTGGCGTGAACGTCAAGCACCCCAGAAACGTTGGTTTAAGGGATTACAGAAGAACCAGCTGGAACAAGCCCGCATCCGTCCTCCAACTCCATGGTGGTCCTCGGGGAAGGGTTGTCATCCTTGGAAAGGACGATCGCATGCCTCTCATCAGCAATCTCGCTTTGTAAATTGGGCTATGCCTACCCGCCGATACCCTTCTACAATAAGCTCCTCATTGAACACCTCCTCGCCTGGAACTGTTAGCAATGAAACGCCTATAGGTTTAAGCAACATTAACCCCGACCGTCTCACTCTACCTACATTTCGTGTTGCAAATTACACTGTTATAACTAAGGCGCATGGTTCTGTTCTACCTTACGATATACACAGCCCCTTCATTCGATCAAACACTTCGTCTAAAAGACGTCGTTTTCGAGCCGCAAAAAGAAATACACCATTGGAATACAGAAGAAACACGCGGCGGGAACGAATTATTCTCAAGCGTACAATAAGTGATGCCAAACAAAAAGATCACGAGATGATGGCTAGTACATTATAGACAACAGATGTAGGCTGAAACATCAGAAGCTTCTTATAGAACGGTCATGTTATTTACGAACGTATGTGTTCATTAGTTTCTAGTTGCAATTTTCTGATGCATTTACATTTAATATTTCAGGATAATAAGGTTCAAGATATTATAGCACTACTTAAAATAAGTAATTTTTTACAGAATAGCAATGTCCCTGTGTCTCTTAAACTTTACAATTCCTATGTTTCTAGATGCGTGCTACTGTGAAGCTGTTTCCCAGGAGTGATACGAATGTCAATTTTTCTATGTAATTTACTTTTCAGGAAAATACTCACACGTAGTCTGCTAATTTTCTCTCTTTTTGTGAGATCGATAAAGAATATAAAGGTCGAGAAAAAAAGTTGAACAGTAAGCCTAGCTAAAAGGATTCGTTTCTGGTACAATTTCTCAGTGTTGGATTGCTCGATTTTTCTTACCATAGCTTTTTTAAAATTTTATTTATTGCTCACTTTGAAGTTTTTTTTTGCAATAAAGAGATATTTTCTTTCTACACAGCAACGTTTGAAATTAATTCACTCATGCAAGAAGTCATTATTAATAAAGAAAATTCACAGGATTGCATAACATTTATTATGCCATTTCCATGTGTGAATGGAAGAAAGAATATCTCAATTTTTTGTGTAACGTATGTGAAAGCGGTTTTTGCTTTTTGCAGCGTTATCTCGTACATTGAAAGATAGAGATAAATGCATTTACTACTTAAACAAAGCTTTTAGCATGCTTCTGTATTGCCAAAAAAGCTCTTGAATTTTATTTGCTTTCAATATAAAACAAAGCTACAGTGTTTTATCCTTAGAGAGAATTACCTTATGAATCGACATCTCGAAGAAAGTAACCTTATTTTTGTAAGCAATGATTACTGTTACGGTTTAAATTTCACATGCGCTATTTTCATGCTTCATAAAAGCAAATACATTAAATCCATTATAAATTAATTATTACATGTCTCACTGAAGAAGTAAGAAATGGCAGAAACAGTATGATTATCGACGACATAAGCGGAGTTTTTTGTCGTTGACCGATTTGAACACTTTTAGGTAGTACGGATAATTCATATCGTACACTAGAAATTTTTTAATAAAGCCCCCTCCTCTCCCATATAGCGAGAACGTCAGCTTAACCTAATGGTTTTATCTCCGCTAGTATAACTACAATTGTCTTAGTTGTCAATGTAGAATTTTTGCTAAGAAGATATACGCATGTCACAACTTAGACAAAGCATGAAAAGTGCTTACAACAAGAATAACTATAGCAACTATTCGGCTGCAAAATCTTCTTCCAAGTCGATTAGTGCATGGAGGCAACAATAATAATTTTTTTATTTACCTTCACAAAACGATTTAATCAAGTAACCCGCGCTATAAGAGTTTGTTGCAGTGTTAAACATCTCACAAAGATAGATGACTTACAACTTCTAAGAACGCAAACCTTAAACCCGACGAATGCATCCGAGTGTAATCATCTGTGGCCGAATGCTGCCTCTTATGAGATGTTTCAAAATTGCGGCGCTTCGCGATATTAGCGTAACAACACAAAGTTAAGAACATAGTTCAAAATAAATATTTTGCAGAAGGAATATTCTACTTATTTCCGCACCATGTAGGTACGTTGGTAACTGATATCCATATCTCCTTGCCCAAAAGATATTTGAAAATAAGGACTTTACCAAGAGGTTTTTTACCATGATATAATTAATCTTGGAATTTTAGAAAGTCAATGAGAAGATATAAAATGTGAATGAGATGCAATATGCGGTTTTAATGATTCTATTTTTTAATTGATATTTGCTACGTAAATACCATTATTCAACAGTCATTGTTCTTTTTTTGAATGAGGATAGTAAGCATGTCGGCTTAATTCTCAAAAAGAGGATAACCTCTCAAACTATCCCTCTATATCAATGCGCAATCAATGAAAGCAGATAGCACTTCATATAATACAATTTTAAAGTCGCCAAAAGTCGCAATACACACTATTTCTCACAGGTAAACAAAGCTATTATGACGCCACACGGAAGTTTTTAGCGGGGTAAATTCAAAAGCTACAAATATAAACTTTACAAAAACTCCACTATTCAAAAATATTCCAGTCTAACGCTATAACTGCCAATGTGTTGCATATGGATCAGGGTGCCACCTGTTAAAGAATACATCGAACATTCAAAATTTTAACTAAACCCCATCAATAAATTCAAACCTAATTTAACTTACAAAATCTCACACCTGTAACAATTTGTTAAACCCCTGCGATGATAGGTACCGGGTTGATGCTCAGAACCATCATAAATATCTGCTCATAAAAACGTCACAAACTATGGATTGATTAGCTAAGCTGAAAATAATTTAAAATTTCAGTTGCTCCGATTTCTGCAGTGAAATGTACCTGCTACAACAGCTGTTTTTCCATCTTCTTTGTACTGTATGCCTAAGAACAAAAGTGTGTAGACGAAAATTGCCTTTATTGATCCTTTTCTAAAAATCTGTATGAAGTCACTATTTATTAATAGAGTGACTGAAAACAAAAACTTCTATTAACCTTCCTTTTCTTCTTCATTTAACCATCTGTTTGCCCAAAGATCAAGCAATCTGAACAGATGAAAAAACGCAGAGATACTTCACAACTCATCATCCACTTTTTTAAAAATAAAAGCAACATGCCAGAAAGAAGTAATAGCAACTTGGATCCGCTACTACAGGTTTTAGAATACTACCTTAAAGGTTTGACTTCGGGCATTTCCGCCTAACATGCAACACAGCACGCACAACATTGATGCTCTCAAAAAGTATATTTGTATGATTTCTCCATAAACTATGGCTTCATTTTACAATCCAGTACATAGTTATAATATGCCACAATAACAAGTACATTGCTACTCAAATACTATTTTAGCTCACGTTGATAGTTGTGTCAACAACAATTTCATCAATTCGTAGCATTGTGACCCAGTGCCGTATTCTATAAATATAAAACAATGCATCAATATCCTTTTTCAAAGCATAGCTAGCAATGTGTTACCCTATATATGGAAAATGCTACAGCAACCGTACAAATTCATAGAAACATAGAAAGTCTGTAATACTTACCGTAAAAAGCGAGAATTACGTCGATGTTTTTTGTATTTAAAACTGATTTGTTCACCGGCAAGAGTCTGAAAAAAATGTAAAACAGTGATCTTTCAGCCTTATTTCTAGACAATTCACGAGGTAAAGTTAGAATTTATCAACACTCCGTCCTAGAAACGAACAAAGCGAATACAAACACTAAAACAGGGAATTATCCAATGTCAAGTACAGCGTCATATTCTTTTTGATCGTACTCCATTAACTAACTTGCTGCTCAATAGTTGCTCGTACTAAAGCATACGGAACCCTGAATTATATGAAAACCCAGACGAGTTAATATTGAATGTACATAAGTTGAATTACAACAACAATTTTTTCTAATTATTTAACGTTTACTTCATTAATAAGCTACAAAACATGATCTGTAACTCTTTGATGAGTAAATATAGACTTACGTAGGTTTCCCTATGATTGTCCAATCTTTAGAACCAACCAAAAGAACAGTTCCAAATTCGATTTTTTCTCCTATTTTGGTAAATAAGGGAGTACGACAGTATGACACTATCATATGACAAAGATTGGGTTTCATTATAAGAAAACAGAATTCAAAAAAGACAGGAAAATTTTTAATCTTCACTGTGTAGTCAAGCACGAAAAAATCAGAAAGATGTTTTGCAATTATTAAAATGTAGAAATCTCAATACCAAAAACCGTTTAGTTTTATCTACAATTGCAAACAAAGTAACACGTACTTGCCTATGCCATATACAATCTTACCTGCTTCACGTCTGTGAAGCTTCTCAGTTTGAACAAGATCTCCAACACCTACCTATATAAGGCGTATTAATCAATTCCGCATAGGTAATGTTTCGTTTTAAAGCATTAAAAAATAGAAATAGAAAAAGACATACAGAGGAATTCGTAAGAAAATATAACCATAATGAAAAAGCTATCTCAAACGATGCAAAGAAAAAAAGTAACATCCAGAGGAACAGTCATGTGAAAAAACACATATATACCTTGTGCTGATTTAGGATGCTGGACTTAAAAATGCAAAAACAATTTGAAGTGTCGAGCTTTGTACCTACAGTTGGAGTTTCAGGAAAGGGATCTTTTGATTTTCCCATTTTTTTGTGGAAGATGAAACAGCATGTTGGACGTCTGAATGGTTGAGATGTATGTAGCACAGGCCATTTTCTTGCAATATTCATTCTTTTCCTTGAACGCCTTGAAGTTGTTTTCCAACGTAATCTAAGATCTCTATACGTTGTAAACATCTCCATGTTCTTCTCATTATCCATTGTAGGATGCAGAGGGACGACAGGAGGTCGAATTTTTTTTTTTGTATGCTTTCCCATTATGAATTCCTGCAGGCAAGCAAAAATTCAGATACGCTTCTCTTTCTAGGTAAAAAATATGCTTAATTCTAACTCTTCTGTGAAAAACAGGGAATACTAGTATTTACCGAAATAATGCTACAACTGTTATTTTCCCTTTCTTCAAACTGAAATTATTAAACAGTACATCATTCCCTCACATGATTGTGAGAAGATAGAATGTTGCAACCTATTATATTATTATCAGCAGCATATCAACACTGACTATGAAAACATTCTTTCGGAGATAGACTCATTGACATAAACTCATAAAAATAGGATATCTAGAGTGAATTCGGTTGAATTAAAATATGCAACCAAGGTGCTTCAAATAGTCTTTAAGCAAGTCGAACTGCTACAGTGCTTGAAAACTACAAAAAAAATAGTTCAATCGACTTGCGCTTTGAAAAGCCTATTGGAAAAGAGTGATTTCCACGATGATAAATCAACCACAACTATTAAAGAATCAAAAAGGCTGATGGTAAGCCAGAAAAAACTATTAATGCTGCCTACATAATGTAACGACGGTTAGCACATTAACGCTAGATCTTACCAACTTATGACCTTCTGCTTTACGATAAGGCTGAAATGAGACACATCGTCGATTAGAAAAACTAAACCAATTCAGAATGTCAGAGGAACGTGACCAAGGAAGTGGTTCCGTGCAAAACGGCTTGAGATGCCTCCATTGATGAAACCAGGTTTTGGCAATGCTTGCCATGCAGAATTGAGAGAAAGAAACATTAAAACACGGAAGTAAAGAAGCAAAAGCCACGGGAAATGGTGTAGCAAAAAGTCAACAGCTACTATTCGCTTTTGCTTAAATTCTCCGGTTTGATCAAGTTGCGAATGCAAAAACTTGTAAAAATAATTGCGTTGCAACATTCAACAGTGAGCGGTCACAATTGAAGGAAAGCATTACCGTTTCTTTATTGAATCGGCATTACGAATTATAAAAGCGATACAATTCATTCGTGTTTCGATGTCAATAATAGATACTCTTTAAAGAAGATGTATAAAACACACTTGATACTAGAATTGAGCAGTATTAGTCCCAAGTTAAAAATTCTATGTTTGCTTTCAAACATGCTTTTGAAGCTTGTGCAATGAATTTTTTGACAGAAAATCATATAAACAGTATGCTCTTCGTGGATAGTGTAGTTTAAGCCTCCTGCAACGCCCCAGATACCATATCTTTTTTTTCAGAGGTTTCCCCAAATTGGTAAGCAGAGCGCATTGGACAAGTGATGCAGCCCCCTTATTTCGTAGCTGATATTGTAGATTCTGCATGGCAAGAGAGAGCAATTCATCTATGAAGTGTTTTATACAACGAAATGGCAATTTAATTAGCGGAGAAATTGCTACTAAAATTTTTGTTTTTACTATTCGTTTTTTGTTGTAAAACATTAACAGTCCCATTTCGGCAAAAGTGCAATTTATCCAATAAAGGTATATTGTAGTGGAACCGGAGTGCATGCATTATCTGGAAGGTTTTTCTCAATTTAAACGCACGTCACTGTGTCTCTTTATTGCTAACATGATTCATTCTGCCACGGAAATAAATGAAAAATTGACCATGAAGGGCTATCATGATATCATGTTCCTCCTGTATGCAGCAGCCACGGATCCCAAACGCAGACTAAACAAACTAAATAAAGTACTACAATTTAACAATCGAAATCTAGTTTGCTGTAAGGATGAAATTTCACTTGTAATCAAGGCATTTATTGTCGTACTTATATTACACAAATAGCATTTCCGCTTGCATTTGCAACTGAAAACACCTTATCTGCGAAGCAAAATGTAATTCAGCAAACATTGTAGAAAATTCTTTAATTGCTTTATCATGATTGACTACGCAAACAAAAATAATATTTTAAAGTGTGAGAAGCCGTTTTGTAGTATTCCTGTGTCAAAAGTTGAACATGGTAAAAGTGGGTGGCTGTGCCGCTATTTAATGAAAGAATGGATAATTCGCTTATAAGATAAAAAACATTCTTACGCTCTAAGTGGAGGGGATTCCAAGCGTTTTTAGAGGAATGTTTCAATGAATATAACTTTTTCCTTGATTTTAAATAAGGAGGGTGCCTATATAGCTCTAGGTAGAATCGTGAATCTGCATTAAATTAGGATTCTATAGTTGGGATCCTGATTTCCTGGATGTTTTAAGTTATCTTTAAAAAACAGGGTTTTGGAATGGTAAATTTTTTTGATAATACTCTCAACTAATAAACTGAAATACAAACTTTCGTCTTAGCTATGACACAAGGCACAGCTAAGAATTTCTACATAATACTACAAAATATAAGAATTCTTAACTATTTGGATGAAAAAGCTCTGCATCTGAGCAAGCTTCCAAAATAAATCAACGATTCTCCATAAACGCAAGCAATTCCGTTTCTGCACTTAGATTTAGCTGCAAAACATAATACAAAGCAAAGATGCAAATGCTTTTCGTGTTATAGATAAACATACCTTTATGTGTTGCAAAGCAAAAGGCCCATGCAACACTTCTTTACAAAAGATATTACTTTAAAACTCATTTCTATCCCTCTTCCTATCGGAATCTTTAGGCATCTGCACTAACTGACCGTTTCTTTTTGAACCACATAAAGAAGTTTCACAATTTCTTCGAAACTAATTCGTTTCTTGGGGTCACTATGCGTGGATTTTTCAAATATATCCTATTTTTATATAGTATTGCATAAACAGTAGATTTAAGCCTGGTAGAAATGCCGCTTGTAAACCAAGATAATAAAGAAACATTTTCTATCATGATTTAGAGAAGCAAAAGTCATTTAATAGAAATATGCAAAACCAAATTAAGTACCATCGTAAATTACATAAATGATACTTCTTTATTTTAAATTGGTACCTTCAAAATTTCATGTGTACAACAGTCAATGGGTTTTGCCTTCATATATCCAACACATCCCTAGCATTTTTCAAAACACAAAATCTCATTTTGCGTGCATGTGATATATTAAAGCTTTGCTTATTTTTTATTATTGTTATGCAAAATAAGCCCCCCATCAAATCAAATAAAGTTCACACATAACTACCAAAATTTAAAAAAGTGTAAATTTTCTGTAGAAAATAAATTGTGATGCTGTATTTTAAAGATAGAATTTTTTTTTGAAACTAATGAACAACGAATTTGGCTGGAATTATTTTTTGCAATTTTGAAAAAAAGTATTAAATACACCTAAAACACCAGATGTACGATGCACTGTTATTGTAAAAAACAATACAAACAAATAAATCAGTGTTCTTCAATGGATCTATTTAATTGATTAATTTTGCGAAATAGAAAAGGTGCGAATACTTTCAATAAGTCAGGTGCATCGTAAAGAAAGTGGATAAAGTGTATTCTGGCAATATTCAACTATGCAAGAAAAAGACGAACACACCGAGTTTGAATGTCGCTTACCATGACTTGTGCTGCCGTAAGAGTTTGGAATGGAATTGATGAGGAAAGCTGTTGCATATTGATGGCAGAAACACAAAACATGAAAACATGAAGAGAGAAAGTAGTAAACTATGGCTTTTAAATCCCAATTTTTCATTATTTTGAGTATCATCCAACTCTAATAAGCACATCGAAAGAGCTAGATGCGTGAATGCAATCTCTAATTCTTTTCTATTCTAATATGGATTCCTTTGCCCAGATGGAATGTATAGATGCAAGGACAATTACCATTTCTAAAAATAGAATACCAAAGGAATAGACATCTGATGATTCATCAAACCCTAAGCGCCTATTTTCCTTTAACACCTGTATGTATCAAGCAAAGGAAAGTCGAACTAGCTATTTTGAAGCTCAAAGTAAACAAAAATTGATGCAGGCACTAAAAGTCATCCATTTCTTCAAAGAAAATTATTCATTCCTCTCAGTTCGTTATAAAAGAGAGCTCTTTACATAAGCAAGACAGTTTCGCCACACAAAGATAATTTAGAAGCAAACAGCACAGAAATATTTTTTCAAAATAATTCTTTTTGTGAAGAAATCAAATTCGATTAGCAAAGTTATGCAAATTAGTTCGATATTCGCCAATATTATTTTTTTGGGGGGGGGAAGGATAATTCTCTCTACATTTTCCTTTCTCCTATTGCTGAACGATTATCCGAGATCAAAACACGTCTTACACCTGATCTTTAAACACATCTTATTGTTGTTATCTTGAAATACCAAATTGCGAAATATTCCCAAAACATCCAAGATTTCATTGCACTCTCTATCGTATCTTTTCAGTCATTACGTAAGAGAAATAAATTCTTAAACTAATAGGAGTAGATATGAAACAAGGGGGAATATGGGAATACAGGTATTTTCATTGCGGCACATGAATTTTAGCATCAGAAAAGGGTAATAGAGGTAGGGATTATTTGCAACACTAATTGTATTTTGTAACGTAATTCATGGGTAGTTTCAATTTTGCCCACTTTACCTTTTCTGCCATTCAATTAGAATGGTTCAAACGGTGAAAAAAATGAATCAGTTGATCTTCAAATACAAATTCATTTTGTGTGCAATCAATGCTATCTTGAATTCATGACCATGCTATTCTATCCCTAGAAACTAAGAAGAGTTCAACGGCATACGCTTATAGTGAGATATCACCACATGTTTTTACACCCTTTATCCACATCGATAAAATATAGTAGCATTTCTATTCTAATTTCATTGTCGAACCTCGGGAGCACACCAGTTATATGGATGAGGAAACTCAAGACACCCATTCTCAGAAAACATATTCTTTGAAAATGCTGTTTCTTCGATAAATTGTCTATCCAATACATCAAAGCAGTCTAGGATATGTGCCATGCCTTTATTATTAGACAAGAAAATGGGACACAAATTTCAAGCATGTTCATGGTAAACAAAACTGATGGTTTATCAATAGAAATAGCCATTACTCTTTGAAAAAATAAACGTCAAAATGTATGAAGAAAATAATAGAAAGCTCATATAAAGATATGATATTATACTGCAAATAGTTTTTAATATAGACGCACTAAGCAAACTTTGTTTGCCGTAACTATAGAGCTTATTGGGTGAGAAAAGAGATGGTGGCTTTCCATACCAGAGCGCATAAGAAAAACAAGATTTCTATTTGTTTATTTATTTTTTTTAAATTTCAGGTAACCTCTACTTCATTCATATTCAGCCACATTTCATATAATGGCTCTTATAACATTGTTAAAGACGTATGTTTCATTCGTGGGGTAAATGGAAATAAATAATTTCATAAAGTAAAAAGAAATACGAAATGTAAAAAATCATCCCACCGAAATCTGTCAATTTTGCATTCAGGGAATCATCTAGCAAAACATTTTTAGCTTTTAGATTTAAATGATAAACCTAAAAATAGAGGAGTAAAAAATAAAAGGAGGACCAAACGATGTAAAAAAAAAAACAAAAATACAAGGATAAAACTTATTAAAATAAAAATATGTAAGGGTATACTCATTAGTATCCACATAAAAAAAAGACTTCCTTATGCATTCGTTTTTGATACAATGTGGAGTTTTTTGTTCATTCATAAACATAGTGAGACACATTCTACATAATACTTGTTTTTATTAAACATAGATATTTCTATATACTCTTGTATTGAATCAAAAAAAAACTCCGATTGAGTATATACCATTCCATATGATATCAAATAAAAAATATGCAAATTGTGTTCTAGAGAGAACCCCTCCCCCCCAAAAAAAATCAATGTGGCACTCATAAAAAATTTCAAAAAAATAAATAGAAACTTCATTTTAAAAAGTAGGTAGAACATATAAAAATAGAATGTATTCTGAAAACTTATATTCAAAAACAAAAGAAACATATAAAAATACATTCCATAAAAAAGATTTTTTTTTCTACTCTTCAAGAGGTAAAAAAAAAAAATCATTAACACACTAATGAAAATTTTTATACGTTTCTTTTTTAAAACTGTGCACATACTATTTTTTTTTTTTTAAATAATGATTTATTGCTATAAAAAAATAGAACTTTTCCTCTCTCAGTATCCCAAAAAAAAGATACACTGCCGCCATTTTTTCCTCTCTGTTACTTATGCATTAAAATATAAAAAAGAGAGCGAATTTACTTGATTAAAAAAATGAAGAGATAAATTTTACATTACAAATACACAAACAAAACAAAACTACAGCAAAAAACAGTGAAAAAGGGCATAAAGAAATATAAAGAGAAAATAAAAACATGCAAAAAAAAAGTAAAAATTAAAAAATTTAATAAAAAAAAATAAAAAAATACTCTACCTAAAAATTAAAAAATATAATAATTAAAAAAGAAATTACAATAAACGTAAACAAAAATAGCTTATTATAAAGATATAGAATTAAAGAATCAAAATTATTTTTTAACAAGAAGCCATACCCCTTTTCGTTTTAAATAAATACAGCCTAATGCCACATCTCTGCAATAATAAAAAAAAAAAAGTGTGTATAACTATACATCCTTTTACATATGGTTACTTTTTTCTTCAAAAAATGGTTACAAATGGAGAAGAATATTTTCTACTTGAAAAATTTTATAATACAATTTTTTGATTTTTTTTGAAAACAGCATCCTGCTATTTTCAAGACACATTCTCTCTTCCTAAATTACGTTGGCATATTTTTCCTTTAACCATTTTGTGCACACATTTGGACAGTGCTGAGTATATCTATTCTTTTAACTCTTTCTTCACATGTTTACAACATTTGTTGGAATATCCAGGTCAAATGGCTCACATGCACATCTTAACTCTCTCTTCTTTATATAGATCAATGGCCATATCCATACATTACCTTGCAATTTTGACAAGTTCTTTATAAGATAAGGAACGTTGTTTAGGAGATAGAGTTTGCTTCTTCTACATACAAGAAAATCAAAGAAAAGGATAAATTAGAAAGTTTTTTATTTTTTTGGCTGGATAAGAAAATTATGTGGGATGTATATACAGAAGTGCTTCTCTTGGCAAAAAAAAAAAATGTAAATTTCTTGCTGGAAAGTAGGAGGAATATAATTTTTTTTAAAACCATTCCGTAGTTCATTTAAAACCTATGCATTCAAAAATGTCTGTAGAATTGAAAATAAAAATAAAAAAAAAAATTTTTACAATAAAAAAATTTCAAAACTTTTATTAGTTTTATATAGATGGCTTGGTTACTATAAACAATTACAATCGTATATCTCTCTCCAGAAAACACACAAAGTTTCCTTTTCAAATTCCATACGCCATACATAAGTTTGAAAAAAAGAAAAATATGCCTTATACAAATTTTTTCTTCTTCAATCGATATACCATTTTATAGAAAATTTTTATTTTTGGGGTAAAAAAAAATAAGTATTACCTTTTTTACTCTGAACAAAACGCTAAGCAATGGATCTATGCGTTTTATACATATTCTTCACTCCCCCCCCACCCCCATAGGGTTTTCTTCCTTTCTTTCACATTACCTCTTTATGAGAGAAAGGGAGGAACCCTGGTCTAGATTGTACATCTAAGTTCTCTTTCAAAAAAGTAAAAGAGAGAGAGGATCTCCCTGTAATTCCTTTAAAAGGTATCGCTTTTCCTTTTTCATGTGTTAAAGGTGTAACCTTTAAAATTGTTTTTTCACCTGCCTCGTATCTCTTATACGCCGCCTTTACTAGAGGGGAATCTTCTTGCGGGGCAGAGAGTGTCTCCTGTGGCAGAGAAAACTCTGTACAACGGTGGCTTTGCTTTTGTGTATGTAAACGAAGTTGAGGAGGCATTACAAAAAGAGAGGCAGGACAGCGATTGAGGGGTGTATGTACAGTGGGGGCAGTTTCAAAAAGGATAGAAGAGGCAGATGCAGCGGTGTTCTTAAAAGGCGAAGAGGGAGGGGATGAGGGCATAGAGGGAAGACATGATTTCACTGTACAACGAAGAGAGAGTGTGTGATGCTCTGGATGAAGCCATGCAAATAAAGATTCTTTCTGCATCCATTCCATGACAATACACTGTATCCATGGCAATTTTTCACTCACTCCAAGTATTAAGACAATGTTAGGATGCCTCAAATCTCTCAACAGATGAACAAATCGTTTCCAACTTGAAGGATGTACTTTTTTTCCTTGAAACACTTTAACCGCCACCTCTTTTCCCAACCATTTAGCAAAATATAAACCCCCCAATGGATGCCTACGCACACACTGAGAAAAATGTAACTGTTCAAAGGGTATGTAAAACGAATCTAATGCAACATTTGAGGATAAGGAAGAGGGTGTGAGAGCTATGGAAGGAAATATATCCATGCCACGAACTGAAAAAAAAAGAAGGGGGGAAAACATATTTTTATTTTAAAAATAGGAAAGAAAATGAGAAAGAGAAAGAGAGAGAGATGAGGATGTAGGGGGGAAAGGAATTATTACGGGGGAGAAAAACATTTTTGTTAAAATAATTTTAACTTTTAATACTCTATTTCAAACATAAAGTGTGTATTAAAAAATAGATTTTTATTTTAAAAAGAGAGAAAAAAAGAGATAGATGAAGAAGTGGGGGAAAGGGATTATTAAGGCGAAAAAATATTTAGCTAAATTAATTTTTTCAATTTTACAAAGGAGGGTAGATGGGTAGCTATTTTCCAAACAGAAAAAAAATGCAATACCCTTTAAAAATCAAGATTTTTATTTTAATATAAATATTTTTTCCCCCCATTTTTAAAGCCATCCCTCATATAATTCCATCAAAATTCCTATCTTAACACATAGAGAGTAGGAGTATAGCTTTTATTCGGTATACTTATGAATTTTCTTTCTTTAAAAAAAAAAAAAACAGATATATCCTTTTTCATTACAAAATGTGCAATTTCATACAAATTTGATTTTTTTTTCTCCTCCTCCTCTCGTTAGTTTACATATTTTCTACATAAATAAAGATAACATTAGAACAAAACATGTTTAGATTATGTTAAAATTTTCTACATTTAAAAAAAAAGTAATTTTGACCAGTGTTTGATGTTGAGAAATCAGTTACAGACTGCCTCTTAAGTGTACATACACTGTCATCTATGGGTAGACATCCATTGCTCTGAAATACAAATTTACAAAAAAAATAATTTCTCCAACTTTTATTAACAATATTTATTTTTATAACTATAAAAATGTATGTCTGTATCTACACACTTCATTAAAAATCTTTCACATTTTATTCTCTCTCACAAATTTTTTTTTTGCATTTTGTATTTCTTTAATTTCTTTCTCACAAATTTTTTATACCTGAAAATCCTACTTTCTTTTGCAAATTTTCCACTCTAATTTTTTCTCTTTTATTTTTGAAATAAAAACGCTTTCTGCACTGTTTATATCTATATAGTTAAATACTTATATAACTACATGATAATGAAAAGAGAGAAAGGGAAGAAGGATTAAAAAAGAGAATAAATAATAAAGAATCTACTTTGAAAATAAAATTCTTTTACAACATTAATTTTTTTTTTATAGAATAGAATCGAAAACTATGCGTAAGGCGGTGTATGCATCTATTATTCCCTCTTCTCTATCAAATCTATACTAGAAAAATAAAAAAAACCTCTCTTTTCTCTTCATTTTTCCTATCCAATATCTACAGATTATTTAAAATTCGCTATATATATATATAATAACATATAACCTCTACTAAAAGAATATATATATATAATATATAGAAAGAAATTTACACTATTTTGAGAATCTTGAGAAAGATCAAATTTTTTGGATTGCCTGTACATATATAAACAGATATATAGAGTCGAGGAGGCTATAAAAAAAATTTTTTTTTAAAATTATACCACTCTTTAACTGCTTTTAGAAACAAACAAGGTTAATATAAAGTACATAAAATATGCATATATATATATATAAAAAAATAGAGTTTTAAAAAATGATTTTTTTATTAGAAATATCCTTTACAAGAGAAAAGTGGCGTTTTTGCAATAAAATAATAGAAATGTAATCCTACCCATTCCCCCCCCCCCAAAAAAAAAAATTAAAAAATAAAAATGTATAGAAATTATACTTTTTTTTTATTATTTACAATACTTTTATAAAAAAATTGTAAACGATCAAACTCTAAACTTTTTTTTTATATAATTTTTTTCCTATTAAAATAGAATTCTCTGTGAGTATATTTATTTTTTCTTTTCCTTTACCTTAAACAATGTAAACTTTGCAGAATCCGTATTCGAATACCATAAGGAATAATTTTAACTCTTTCTTTCAAAGTAGAAAGTGTTAAATTCAACAAAGCTTCTCCTTTTTACACATAAAAATAAAGAAAAAAATGAAACTTTAAAAAAAAATGCGTTTAAACCTTCAAAAGAGATCAAACCAATTTATAAATATCTTAAAAATTTTTTGTTTTACTATGCAAAAATCAAAATTATAAAACAATTACAATCGTTTATATTAGATCATAGCCTCTACATATTTCCACTCTTTCTCTCTCATCTCTGCCCTCCAAATAAACTATCCTTCTCTTTTTAAAAATCTCCTATTCAATGCGATTGTTTTTTTTCTATTCAATGAAAAGAAAAAGTATCTCCCTGTATTTCGTATCCTTTTCTTTTTTTTTTAAAAAACGATATAACTTTAAATTGTGTTCTATTTAAATATTTTCAAACACCTGAAATATGATGTTCTTTAAACTGAATTTTAACCATAGAATCAAATCCACAGCTATCGAGCCAGCTAACCACTTTCTCTGTATTCCATTGTTTAATAGATTCTACAAATAAAAATATAAAAATTTTTTTTTTTTGGAAACGTTTATTGAATAGAAACTTTCTAATAAGATGATGCATACGTTCACTTTAATAGTAGAATCTCTATAAACCAAACAAGAGAAAAAGAGAACACCTTTTTTTTAAAAATAAAAGAGAAAAAGAAAGACTCTTTAAAAAATGAAAAGAAAAAAGAATATTTTTCAAAAAATAAAAGGAAAGAATACTTCTTAAAAAAAAAAAAAGAGAAAAGTCTATTTAAAAAAATGAAAAGAAAAAGAGAAAAGTATATTTAAAAAAAAAAAAAAGAAGAGAAAAGTATATTTTACAAAAAGAACTATCAAGAAGAATACTTAGTTAACCCTTTCATCATTAAAAAAAAGAAAAAATGTCTACAAAAACTATACCTATAGAAGCGTCACATGGCATAGTAGAAAGAAATGCAGATGAAACGTTCACACAAGAAGAAGATAATTCTGTAATTCTCGCTTCATAATGTGGAGAATATATATCTGTCAAAATACCTTGACACCAAAAACCTTAAAAAAGAAAAATATCAACCAAAAAAAAAAAGAAAAGAAAAAGTAATTTATATATATATAGAGATTTCAATTCTATAAAAGTGTATGTACACTCTAAATGCAAAAACAAAATCCTAAAGATGACCTCTTTTTGTTTTATTTTTAAAAAAAAAAGTAATCATGGATTTTTTAAATATATATATATATAACCAGAATCCATGCATAGTTTATAAAGTCTCCAATTTTAAAAGTTATTTTTTATTTTTATTTTTACTTTTCTATAATGACAACTACATTTTTCCTGCAAACTATGTGCTTATACTTTTAAATTGAAATTAAAATTATTGCGTTAACTAACCTTCAAATTTTCTTCCATTGAGTGAAATATAGATACCAAATCCTTCAGGATTGTTTTTATACATCTGGCCAATATATACACCACCCTCTCTAAAACATAAACGCGTAGAAAAAATAAAAAATAAAAGTTAAAAGAGGAAAAAATATATGGGAGAGGGAGAAATGAAAATTATGTGTAAAAGAGAGAAGAGAAAAAATAGATGGGAGAGTGAGAAGAGGAAAAAAGAGATGGGAAAAGAAGAAATGAAAATACAGATGGGAGAGGAAGAAGAAGAAAAAATAGATGGGAAAGTGAGAAATGAAAATTATGTGTGAAAGGGAGAAGAGAAAAAACAAAAAAAAAGAAACCAAACTAGAAATAAAAACAGAAAGAAACTCCAGACAAAAATAGAAAAGAGTAATCATAGAGAATACAGAAAATTTTGCATTTTAACAAAGTACTTATCAAACAATCAAAACTTTAAGAACAGAGTTCTGTTTTATAAAAAAAAAATTTAGAATTGCACTTCTGAAATTTTGCATTTCTATAGATAATGGCTAAAAATTTAAAATACTTTCATATAAAGCAGACATTTCTATATTTTCTTTTTTCAAACAATCCATCTGGCAGTAAAATTCATTAAAACGAGTAGAGAAATATAAATTCAAACTCTACGTAAAAATTTTTTTTCCAAAACTCAAAACAAAAATTTGTTTTTTATACAAACAAGTTCTCAAAATAACTAAAAAGATTATTATAAAAAACACCAAAAAATTTCCATACATCTATACTATTATTTCCATTGGTAACATAAAAAGAAAAGAACAAACTGTATGTACTTTTATCCCAAACAAAACTATAAATATATATTGAAATAAAGAAAAGAAGAGGAAAAATCTCCACTTGCAGCTTCACAATTTGAAAAATAGAAGTTTTTTTCAAAATGTTTTTTTTTCTGATCCTCTTACAAGAGTTCGCTTTTCTTTGGTGTTACACTTTGCGTTTTTTCTCTCTTGCACACAAACATAAGTATTTGTTTCTTAGAGAGTTTCATGGAATATTCACATGCTCAAAATATAAAGAAATATTACTTTTTTATAAACATGAAATGTTATGAAATATACACAAACTACATTCTTGTGTCAGGATGAGCTTTTTCTCTGTTTATCAATGACAAACACTTCATCAACACAATAAAATACTGAATGAAAAAAAATTAAAAATCTGATTTTCGGTTTCATAATATGAAATTTGTCCAAACTTTTGTAGAAGAATTCCTCCGCGTAACGGGGGCGTGTATTGGCGGTTTCTGAAAGTGTAATAAATTTATAAAGAATATTTTAAAAAATAAACTCTTTTCCAGAAAACTTGCATGCAAAGTATGCGTCTATACCAAAAATATAAACTTGTGGTTTATATGTATTCGAAATTGTGGTTTAAAAAAAAAGAAAGTCTATAAAAAAAATGCACTTCACTCTTTTATTCTGGTCACGTGCATCTTCTATTAAATAAATTTTCTTTTATTTTTCTCCAAAATACTATAAAAATGTTAAGAAATTCAAAGAATTTCGGATTTAAATTTTTCCATTTTTTGCAGAAAGGTTTCTGCTATTCCGAAAGCGTTGATCTCTCATAATAAAAACGTAAGCAAATTTATTTCCCATTACTGATTAATGCTTCATTTTTGTATAAAATGCAGGCAATTAATAGGCAATAGCAAGTACTCACAAGATAGGCTATAAAACACCTCGTCAGTATTACTAGGAACGTTTAAGAGTAGTAAAAAACATGCAAACTTTCCTTCTGCTTACATTTCTTTCGCAACTTCATGTATAGCTCTATTCTTCATCATTCGTTTTATATTCCTTTTCATGAAAATGCATAGTGCTTTCATTCTAACAAAAAATATGAATATACTAAAAATGAAAAGAAAAAAACTAACCGATGAAGGGAAAAGGGAGAGATGCCAGTAAGACCTTTTTCATTCTCAGTTGCTTCTAAAAAAAAGTGTTACAGCAAAACAATACACATATATAAACCCTCTATGCATTCAAAGGTATGTTCCCTCAAAAAGATGAAAACCATGCAACAGCACGACGATAAAGATGATACAAAAACTTAGAATTTGCTTGACAGTTCCCCATAAAAATATTACACTGTGTTTTATAAAAATCTCGAAGGTAAAAAATTTCAATTGCGTTTTTATGTAACGAAAGGCACTTTTTGTAACAAATCAAGTTTGATTTGTCTGATAATTCAGAAGATGATCAAAAAAGTAGAACATATCCATAAAAAGCAGAAGGGATTGCTTTCTTGCGAGTGCTTCTTGTATTAAATTGCACTCTTTCAGCACAACGTTTACTGAAAGCACAAGAACAGCACTTTTCAATGCTTTCTAGACTGAAGTAATAAATGTTTGCACAATCGCTTGGTCATATGGCAATTATGAAATAGTGCTCTTGGGAGGATGGATAGTCGAACAATACTACCACTCTACTTTCTACTTCAAAAAAATGATGCACACCTTTTTCAGAAGTAAATTCTGTTCAACGCATTTCATAAGCTAGATTCCACCCCCACAAGCATCTGCTCTAAACACTACCAAAAAGTGTCCTCATTGAGATAAAATCAAAATTTTGCCGTAAATTTCATCACTCCGTGAATATTCAATTCAAAATTTTTTTGTTTCTTAAAAGAGTGCGTGTATAGACATTGTGTTCTAGCCTCTTGGATACCCTTTCCAATAGGAACGCTGTCGGTTGCCCTCAAAATTTGAAGAGTTTAGAAAAAAAGCAAAATCTAACAAATTAAGTATTTATCCCCTATCTTGAATTACTCTAAAGAAAAGTGGAAGATGAACTAGAAATATGTGATATTAAAGGCACTCTCAACCGTAGAAAAGAATATAAGCAGAAACAAATCAAAAGAAACAACCAAACATAAGTTAAAAGTTTTGCCATTCTACGTCAGAACATCAAATCTTCAAAACGTTTAGCTAGCTTCGCACGCTTTCGTGCTTAACACTTGGAAATTTTTTATTGGGAATGTTACACGGCAATGGCCACCCGTCGCTCCACTACTGCCTAGATAAAATCTTCTCTGTTTCGCAGAACTAACATGCAATGCCTCATGCAACTCATAGACATTCCTCATTTGCTTTACGACATAGATATACGTTGTTTAGGAAATGTCCGTATTGTAATGTGCTGTACTTATTTTGGGGTTAAACTAATCATTAAAACGTTTTTCCAGAGACATCCCTTCGAAAATTGCATATAGTTGCACTTTTGTGTGCGGCATGTTTAAATTAAATGATTCTCTGCCAAATCTATACACACGCAAAAATCTAATGTATGCTAACCTTTTTTGAAGCTCAGTAGAAATTTGTTAAAACCATCTAAGATTACAACATTCTTGGAACTAGACCGGTGGGTCACGAACTTGTAGACTTAAAACAAAAGTGGATAGCCTATGACTTTGAGATTAGAAAAGATAAAAGAGAAACAAAGATTATATTGATTTTCAACTTTAAAAGTAGCACTTCAAAAAGTTTGGAAAATTGATTAGACTAAAATTTATTTCCCAAATGATGCAATAGAGTGTATGAATCCGTATTATTCCATTGGGTTATTTTCAAGTGAAATTTCAACTGGGGTTAAATCTTATGCTACCAGTTTTTATTCACTGTATCTCTTGATGTATACCATACTTAATATTTCCAATTCGTTAACTTTCATGACAGATGCTAACATCGCTATATTCGATTTACTTCAATTCACAATTAGCTTAAAAACTGTCGGAGGATAATTATGAAGCACCGAATTGTAATTCACTTTGCAAATGAAATAAAAAGTTTTTAGGCAGTTAAAAATCACTGCTTTCATATGATTGATTTGTATAAAATAAACTCTTTGCAGATAGAGTGAAATAGCTGTGAAGAAGATGTTTTATCTCAATAAAGCAGATGAGAGAGACTTCTCTTTCGTGTTTATTAATCGCAGAGAGTAGTGTGCACCGAATTCTCTTTGGTAGAAATGACTGATCTCTCCATTTTATGTTGTAATTTGATCCTGAAACAGTTCTAAAAGTAAGAAATCTTTATTAATAGTTTGAAATAATGAATATACTTTTTGCCCATACGTTGAAAGATAAAGATGTACTTACTTCGTAGCACTCTTATCAATAAATCGTTGCATCACATTTTCGCTAGAAAACGTGCGCACACTACATTTTATGCTATGCATTTTTGAATTATGTACAATGATAGTTTTTATATTAATCGAGATTGCTATGCTGCTACCATAGTTTCTAAACTAATGTTTTAAGCTAAAAGATTAATATAGTACCTCTTTTAAAAAACAGATCGAAAGCTTTTTTAAAGAATATCATAAAGAAAAACCTACAAAAAGGGTTCCCATATCTGTTGTGAAAGCAGAGTTTTAAGCATTCTCTTTTTGAATATATGCTTAAGGGATATCGACGAGTGGTCGCGATAAAACAGAGCTTTTAAAGCTGCATGCTAATCTTTTTATTTCGTCAATACGACTAAAACACAATATTCTTATTCAATTCTTCCTGCATGTCAGGCCACTTTTATTCAGGGCATGCAAAAACCCATTGAAACATTTGCACACTATAGCTAATGCTCTCATGAAGCATAAAAAAATACTTTCTTGCTATTTACTGATTCAGTTACGCTTTTGCTATTTGGTTTTATCGGTAGTTTCTCTGCTTTATGTATTGCTTCTTGTTCAATTTTTTTAATTCTTAAATATATGACGCAGTAGGGATTCCACAACTCAGTTATTTATTTAGGAGCAATTGCAAATGTTGGGTATTCTACAAACATTTTGGAGAAACACTGAACCTTTTTCTTTCAGCAACAAATTTAAAGCTATGAACATCTCTAGAGGTAGGAGAGGAACATATTATGATCCATACCTTTTTCAAGTACTTTCTATGGTTTTAAAACATTGAAATAGAAATATAGCACTTCATTTTTTATACCCTTGTAAAATTAAGAGTAACTTGCTACTGCCCTTCAAAAGCCGCTACCATGTAGTTTTGCGAAGTGACGTAGTAAAAGAGCAAACTACAAATCCCCTAGAAATCCCTGTGCTCCTTCTGTCCTAGATGGAGCTACGAGGTCATCTTTTGCAGCAAGTTATTTACATATTTATACACTAAAAATTACTACGTTTCAAAATATGAAAAAAAGCGCTTTGCGATGAATCATTGCAAAATTTTTTTTACTGCACCTGCTGCAACGCAAATTGAAGCTTCTCCCCTGGATGCATTAAAACATTGAAGCTACTGCCCAATACTTCTATACTTCGCATATTCATTCTTCAGCCTTGAAAAGCACTTACTATTTCAGCGTTTCTTTTGCCCACAAAGTAGTAATTTGTCCCATTCTTAGTTTATTTGAGTCCTTTCTCATTTCAAGATTCTTGATTGATGCAATGTTCCGTGTTGCACATTTTCCTTATATGCTCTTTTTCATTTTGTTTAATAGTTGGCTATTCTTTGAAACCTGCCCTTTGTCTGAATTGTGTTAGAAAATAGTTTAAAAAATTAAGTTTGAACATATTTTCTTCTAGCTGCTTTTTTTTCAGGGTGCTAGATATTCCTCGCTCAAAAAGTTTTAACTATACTGCGATGTTTTTTAACCATATGAAGAGCGATGTTGCACTTTGTTTCGCATATTTTTTATCAATTCACAGATTTTGCCATTACCCTTTATTTGAGTTTCACTTTCGTTTTCTCTGATCCTTCATGGATGGATAGAGCTAGGTATTCTCTTTTAGTATTACACCCACCCTATTTTATTAAATCGACAAGACCCATTGTTTCGTGACCAAACAGTTCATTGTTTATCTTCATTTCATTTTATTTGAGCGTGTATTAAATTTCAAGTGTTATTTCAATGCCTCTTTATTGCTGCTTCTTGCTTCCGTTCTTATTTGTTACATTGTATGCATTGCATTATAGTGCCTTACTGCCTCATCTCCCTGAAAATCCTGCAGCGGTAGTTTGAACACTTTCAGTATTCCATTGTTTGGTGTTATCCAATCCTGTTTTTTTCATTCCTTCCTAATTGAATCTGCGTGTATTAATATTCTTGGTATCTCCAAAGTAAAAGGGATTACTTTAAACTTCTTTCATATCCTGTGCAGTAATCATCGCTTGAATTATACGCATTCTACTTTCCGTTGACCTCTTGTTATTTTTTGTGCATTCTATATCTTTTCCCTCTATCTAGGTTGTAGCCTTGTGTGAATCTTTTCAATCTACCTTTTTTCCTACTTTTATGCACTCTTGAATTTTAAAAATAATTTGTTTTGTCAATCTGTTTTCTGTTTTTCTTGTTGCTTCTCAGTGGCCTGTTGTATTTTTGGATTTTAGAATTGGAATGCCTTTCTCTTATCTTCACTGTCATCCGTTATATTTTTATTAACTCCGCTATAGGTTCTAATTTTCGTTTATGGCATATTGGACGCATTTGCTTTGTACGTCCTGTTCTATATTTTTCTTTTGTTTTTCAAATGCAAATTTGTGCATGGGTCTTATCAAAATGTGAGGCAGGCATGCGATATCTAATTTTTGAAAAAAGAAGGAGAAAAGCTGTCATGGGTTGCCACATAACTGAGGAGATACATTACTACTCACTGTTGTGAAATGTAGATGGTTGCGAGTATTTTGAGTAATTTTGATGCTATAATAAAAAAGAAAATTGCGGGGATTCAAGAATTTAATATGCTGCGGATTTTGTAGAAAATCTTCAACTCTTAAGGATAGTGTATGTGCTGTCCTTGAATTCTCTATTCCATGAAAAGTTCCCCTGCGTTCATTTTTTATTTTCTTTATTCATATGTGTATTTATTTCCAGTATAATCTCGGCTTATTTATTTTTTTTGCCTGTGGTTTTAGTGCTTCTAAAAGTGTATTCTGCATTCTTGTTTGGGTGAGTTCATGTTTTATTTTTTTTCTTTTTCATTTTTAACTCCTAGTTTCATTCGTTTTGTAACGAAAGATAAGGAGAACCCACTTTTTCAAAATTTAATTGAAATTTTCATCTTTTCTAAATTTTCAATGTCTCTTGTTAAATCGTTCCTCATAAATATTTTTCAGTAATTTATTTGAGAACGCTGTTTAATGTATGAAATTGGGATAAAAAATATATATAAAAGGAGGAAGTATATCAAATGTAGGAATATTATACATATGTGTGACCCAAAAATCTCTTTTTCTGTATTTTGAAAATAAATTACAAAAGATAAGAAGCCCATGTTCTCTCAATTTTTTTCTTTTCCTTTATTATAACTAAAAAAGTTTTGTTAACATGAAAACCCTTCTTTTTTTTATGTTCAAAGATTTTCTACGTCATATATTTTTTTGTATAACAGTTTTCTCCCTTTATGTTTATGCGTTCGCAATTAGGTGAAATAATTGGTAAGAAAAATAAAACGAATCCTATTGGAATTTTTAAAAAATGTACTGGTATTTGTTTAATTTAAAAAAAAATTTAATAATGAAATGCTTATCATTATTCCACTCTCTGTTAGTTTTTATATTCTCTAAGATGTGCTGTATAATTTATTCCCTTGCTATTTTTTTATTTTTAAATATAGGAACCATTCAAGGGTCAAACTTGTTAAAATGAAAAGAATTAAAATTTTATTTATATATTTTCAAAAATTCTTTTTATAAATATATTTTTTTTTATGCAGTTTGTATACCTTAATTCTATTTTTTATATATTTCGATAGTTTTTAATTTTTTAAGATCTTTTTTTATTTCGTTTATATATGTCTTTACGCATGCTTCTTTATTTTTTTTTTTATAAAGAATTAATTTTTTTTATTATAAGAAACATTCTTAATTATATTTTATATGACTATTTCTCTATAGATTGTATACGTGTTGCTCCCTATGTTTCCTATCGTACTTTTGCTCTGCTATGTACGAATATTTTGCTAATCGCTTTGATGAATGGCGTGTGGATAAGAGTTGGAGCATATTTCTTGGGTGATTTGCCATTGGCTTTTGCAATTTTGTTTTTCTATGAGGTAGAGAAAAATTTTTATTATAAAAATAAATTTAATCACTTCTCATGAAAGTGATTTAAAGAAAACTTGATGTTATAAATTCAGAAAAGTTATACTCATTTTTTGTTTATATTGAAACGAATATACCAAAATTGTTTTTACACAAAAAGAAGATACGAAACGATATTTTTTCAACTTTATATCCATCAATTTTTGAAGAAGTTGCATGCGATATGTTTATCGTTCTGATACTTAAAATATTTTTGGAGATAGCGTGATGTTTTGAAGAGAATTTGAAGGTTTAATAAGCAATTTTAGTTTCAACAAAAAAAATAGGCATATCATCTAAAACGTATGTATACTATCATAATTGTTTCTTTTTTATTCTTAATGAATATACATTTTTGATGATTTTTTATTTTTTTTTCAGCCTCTACAAGTTTTTCTTTGCTGCTATATTTCATTTTGCACGGTCTTATCTTACTTGGTGGACCCCCTTGCTGGATTTTCTTTTATCCTTATACTTAAAATTAAATCTTTGTTTGCACTTGCTCACTGTATTGTGGATTTCATGTTTTGTTTACAACTGTTGGTTTCTTATGGAACTTTCTTTAGTTTAAGTGATTGGCTTCTTTTTGGTAGGTTTTGATATAGTATTAGATGCTGACGAAATTACAGAGGAAATAAGATGAGGAAGGAAATGAGATGCGGGCAGAAGATAGGGGATGGAGAGAGAGAGAGAGAGGATGGGGAATGATGGGAGTGAGATAGGATTATATAAACATGAATGAACTACTCATATTTATATATTTGCATATATGAGAAGATTGGTATTGAGAGAAATGAGATAGGCATAGGAATATGAAAACTAAAGATTTTCAAAAGGTATTACTTTTTTAACTGAGAGTTAAGGCAAAAATTTAAAAGAGAAAATGCAAGTCCAATACGATTTCTAAATTTTATTATGAATATTTTGAAAGAGGAAGTTGTTGAATATAAGCGTAAACATGTTTTTTTATTTATCAAGAGGCAATCATCAATGAGGAATCAAAACATAATAAAAACAGAGTTTTACTATGAATTCTTTTTTTTATTTTTTATACACTTTTATAAATAAATGGTTGTTTTTTTATTAAACTATTTATATAGGAAAACTTATAGTGTGGTTTCGATTCTTTTTGTCAACGGTATGTCCAAATACCTTTCAAATTCATTTTATTATACTTATTTCTTTCATTTGATTATCTAGCTAATGAAATTGTATTGAAATTTTCTGTTTTCCTCATATTTTAACCTAATACGGTTAAACTATTTCCTTTTATTTTTAAATCTAATTCCTACTCATTTTACAAACTTTTCCTAACTATTTGAATTTACTAATTATGATTTATAATTTCAATACTCTTCGTTACATATGAGAAACTTTTATTTGTTTCCCTAATTTTTGATTTATATAAACTTTCCTCCTTGCCATGATTCTGTTTTAAATACTATTTCTTTGCTTTTTTTTTTACAGTTTGTACCCATCCATCAATTTTATAGAGTATTATGCGTGCTTAATAAAGATTTCACTACTGTACCTCACAGCTATCTTGTGAAGGATGATACTGTTTGCCTTATCTGCAGAGATAGGGATTGGGTTCAGCCCTATAACATGTTGGATTGTGGTCATGTCTACCATAAGCATTGTTTAGTTTACTGGTTTCGTTCTAATACCAATTTTACGTGTCCACTGTACGTTATTTTGAAATGCTTAAAAATGTGTTAAACTTGAAAAATTTAATTACTTTGAGATATTTCAAAAGTTTTTTTAAACATGTACTTTTGTAGCTTCTTTTTCTCTTTTATCTCGTTTTTTAATTCATTTTTCTCATATTTTTCTATTTCGGTCTCTTACATTTATATAGTTGTCTCTCTTCTTTTCACATGTCTCTCTCTATTTCTTTCTCTCGTTCCTCATTTTTTCTCTCGTTCCTTATTTTTTCTCTCCTCAATTCTTATGTTTTCTTTTCACTATTTTTTTTTCTCTCTCCTCATTTTTTTATAGTAGTTTTGTCATACTTTATCAAAAATTACTAATAAATCCCCCTCCTCTGGGGAATTCATTCCATCATTGAAGAAGAGTGAAAGTATTCTATTAATATCTACTTTTAGCTTTTAATAAAGGACTTTCTTTCTACTGTAGTGGATTATTTTTTTGTTGTGAGAATTCTATTCTTGATTGAAAAAATCTTGATATTATTTTTTGTTTTTTATACAAATTTTATTGTTTTTTTAGTTGTCGAAAACCTGCTCACTTTCGAAAAACTGCTCGCTCTAAAGCAGGTGAAAAAATAGGTTTATCCCTTTATCCTTTTTTTTTCCACTCTTTTTAAAATATTTTTTTATAATTGTTTTAATCCGTATGTCTCTTCCTCTTGCTCTTTGTTTCTATTTTAATCTCCTTTCAGTTTTTTGCTCTTAATTATGGGACGAAATAGTTTATTTTCATTCTTTCTCCTCTCTGTATACATTTCTTTGTTTTATCTTAGTCTCTTGTATGTTCATTCTTTTCCCTACTTTTTTACCATGAAGTACTTTCTTCCCCTCATGTTTCAGTAAGCCATGCGACTACACCTACTCCACCACCTCATCTTCCTGAGACTCCTGCGGTTCCTGCGAATGCCTCACCTACTCCTACATAATCGTTGCAGAAGCATTACCAGTGGGAAAATTTTAGCCCATCGTCCTCTTCTCTTCACCTCATTCGTGGGAATACTTCGTTGAATCCTTACCTGTAACCCTATTACTATATTTAGCAGGAATTCATCTTCTTTTCAGTTTTTTTCAAATTTCCGTCACAACCTTCACTAACTAATACATCTAAATACTCTGCAACTACCTCCATTAAGGAAAGGATAGCTCGCAATTTTTCCAATCTCCCTCATCTTTCCTATTTGATAGTGTCTCCGGCTTCCTCTTTTTATTTCCAATCCTCCGTCCTGCTGGCTTAATAGTACAGCTATCCACACGTATGTGTTTTGTGTGCAAATAGAAACTTCACTTTAACAAAGGAGGCATCGCCATTGTAAGAGGATGACATGTAATTGGGGAAACAAGATATGGAGTAAAATGGAATTTAATGAGGGTAGAAATGGACCAACAAGTGGAGAATGGAACGAGATGCTTAAAAATGCAGAATATTCCTCAGAACATGCAAAAAATTTAAAAAGAAAATACATGAAATTGAGAGTGTAATATATATATATATATACAAGAAGTCGCTCAGAATCTCACGGTAAGAACAGGCGCATTTGGGTGGCAGGAAATATAGAATCTATGTAGAAAATGAATTTTTAAAGGGAAACGGAGGCGAATATATAAAGCAAGAGATAGCCTATTTTGCAATTCATTGGATGAAAAGCTTTGATAGCAAGGTTGGAAAATTATTTTTTGCAGAGATGATGTAAGGACATGAATGATATCTCCAACAAATCCTCTATGATTTAAACCTCTTTTGCTATCCTTTTCTTACCCATATTTCATGCCGAGAGTGTCTTCCTTTGTGTATTTATTTTTTCTATTTCTAAAGAACAATTTGAACATTTTCCCCCGTATATGATTTTTCTTGATGTCAGAAAAGTTTGTAGGAGAAATTACAAATCGAATTGTTAAGCAATTTTTTTGTTATATTTTTTTCTATCATCTTCTACTTCTGCACCACCACGTAAGGTTTCCCCCGTTGAAATTCAAGTGCGTCTTGTCCCTTCGTCTGATTGCCTGTCTAAAAGGAATATTTCTGTTTTTAGTATCGTAGCTCGTGAAGAGGGCCGCTTTTCTCAAAATTATCCAAAATCGGAATGCCATAAATCTGTGCACGTATAGAGTAATGCTACATTTGTGTTGATAATGTTTTAACCTTTTTTAAATTACATGCGGAGATGTGATGCATACATACAATGAGGAATTAACAAAGAGAATGAGAGTGAGGACGTGGCTGGGGTAGATGGGGAAGGTTGACATTTTATGCTGCGAAATACGATTGATTAGATTTATGAATAAGGAAGGATTCAGTTAAGTTTTCTTGTGGAAAGAATAGGTTAAAATTTTATGTTGGACTTTACTAAGTATTAAAAATTCAACAAAACTGGAAGCAATTCTTTATGGACAGGGTGTGTGTGCACAAATAGGAAGCATTTAAGGGTAGAGGGCCGATTCAGTGCATTAGAATTATTACTAGGCTGTGTATGGAAGGTGCCGACTGGAAATATGTTTTTACTGATTTTATCCGGCTGCCATTCTCTTCATGGATGCATCTGCATAGCAATAGCGAATATTTTTTTGTAGCGTAAACGTGTGTTCGCTTTGCTTTATTAGCACTAAGGGACTTGAATATTCAATATTTGATTTCAGTTTGGCCATTTTTTCTTTCTATTGCTATGTGAATTTCTTCAATTGTATTGTAGCTTGTATGAGCCTTAGTAGTAGCTAGTTTTAATGTAATTCTCTCGAGATAGTTTCCTTCATTATGTTGGGAAGGTACAATTTGTAAGGGTTTGGGAAATTATTTGAAAAGAACTAAGCGTATGCTCACCACAAATTTTCTTTTAAAAATATTTGACATTACCTTGTTTCTTCGATAAGACGTTGCGTTTGCGTCTTTATAGTTTTTGCCGATCATCTACGTTACGCTGCACACCTTAAAATTCGTTCTACATCGAAAATTTGTTGAGAACATAGTCTTCGCAGCACCTCAGCACATACAATGCACACATAAGGAACTATTCAACAGCATTAAAAGTAATGAATTCGTAACGAAGGTAGAAGACACTAACGCGTGTAACAATAACTGCTTAACAGCAAACTTATGCTAATGCAGATTGTGCCAAAATTTCACTTCATGCATACAAACTCCTAGGAAATAGATTCCCCTTTCTTCTTCCCATCATTTATGTGAGGAAAACAAAACTAATCAAGCGGAGTCGCACCTATGGCTGTATCAAAACGGCTTACATTACTAAAGATTGTTGAAAAAGAGCAATTGCATATGGTAGCTGTAAGGGAAATTGGGTGTTTTTATTTTTAGTGTATTTGTTCTTGTTTGTGGCTTGTTGGTATTCAATAATATAAGAATAAAAATGCATTGTATTAACTACTGTTTCCGTAGTTATATTTTTGGCTCTTGTAATAAGCCTGGCATTACTGTACTCTTAAGAATTAAATGAACGAAGGAAATGCTGCTAGTCACAAAAAAAGGTTTCAGTCCTACTTTATTTGCGTTGCTGCATTAATACACTGGAAATGAATTATTATAATGAGAAAGTACAACATTTCGGAATCATCTTTTGAAGTCACTGTAATACACAGTTTCTAAAACTGTAGGATAAGCAAAGTTTTTTCAAACCGCAGTTTTCTAGTGTTTCTAGTTGGAACTGTATTCCAAAGAAGTGTATAATATTTATGTACCCCAAATGCATTTTGAAGTTCATTCATTTAGATTTATTAAATGCTCATTTGCCTTAATATTTTTCAGGGGTTATCGCTGTAAGTAGCATCCTAATCGTAACGCAGAACAGTGAAATAGATTGGCCTGTTCTTTAATATTATTAATTAAAGCAATATTAGTCGATATTGGAATCATTATTTGATCGCTCTATTGAGCAGAAAGTCAATTTTTCGTGTTTTTGGAAGGAATAAAGTTGAAATTTATACAAAATACTTCCCATTGTTCGTTTTTGTTCAAGTAACTATTGTATTGGCTTTTTAAAAATGTATAAGCAATCGTAAGCTCTACGCTGTTTGTAAGCATGTGGCAAAGTCATGTAACTTTCTTTTTTTATTAAAAGATAACAATGTTATTAGTCAATTTTTTAAAAGAGAAAATTCATTTCCGCATAAGATTTGGAGGCATTTAAATATTTTTGCCTTCCGTTTTGATGAAATAGCTGATTTGGTTAAAATGACCAGATAGATTTAAAATTATATCTTGTAAATTTTGCCATAATTTCTGTGTTCTTTTCAAAAACATTTTCGTCCCAATATACTTTTTTTATGTGATTGAAATTTTAGCTACGTTTGTTTTTAGTATCAAATGATAAGCTTTTACTGTATCATAGTTACGCAAAGTGGAAGCAATTATACTATATAAAACATTTTTAGTATGAGTTGTCTCTGCCAGTAAAAATCTTACCGTTTGATACGTTTGTTTTTTCTTAAGGTGGGGATAACTTTTTATTCTAGTCGTTTTCGCATATTTTCTAATTTGTTTCTTGCTTTGATGGATAAAAATGTTGGAGTTTAGGGTGGATTTGAGTAATTTTAACTTTCTTTTTCTGGCTTTGTAGTGGCAACTTCTTGCAACTATACAGATGTTGTATTATTAAAGCTTTAAACCATTTGACTAGCTAGTAGTATATGGCAGAGCAATTGGACCTTCTTTTGGTAAGGAAATTTAGTGGAAATAAAAAGTATTTTTTACTGAATGTTTTCAAAGAAGGGAAGAGCGTGAAGTATAATTCTTAAGATTTCAGAGTGCTGTGTAAAGTACTTTTTAGCTACATTCACTATGAATCTACCTTATTTGCACCTAACGGTTTGAAGTGTGTTAGAGATTTAGTTATATAACCTCGGATACTTTCAGCGCTAAATGGTGCAATCTGCAATTTCTTTTGGTCAAATATATCAGGAAGGAATAAAAAAGCATAAAGTTTTTTACTTTCTTTTCCTTATATTCACTAAAAACTGGAAATATATTATACATGCAATGCTAAGTTAAGTCATTCAATTAATTATTTTATAACTTTTTTGTGAGTTTTTGATTGAAATAGGATCCGTACCAACTAAGATGAATACAACTCAAATTTAATATATTCGTTTAAAAAGAAACCTCTTGATAATTTTTTTTGTAAGAGAGTATGAAAAACTATCTATTTAGTTTCCACAAGTTACCGAAAACATATAGTTAACGGATATGATCATAAACTGTGAACTAAGCTCACTGCTATGCGCAAAATTCGCAAACCCTATCAAATTATGTAGATTAAGCCTTTCATCTGATCTATTTTTTCATTTAATGTCATCCAAGAAGCCTGGGATTGATGCTTTGCTGCAACATACCTCAATTGCTACATTATCGCTCCTACAACTATAGGTGTGCAATTTCTCTAAGTATTACTAAAAAAGAAAGTACATTTTTTTCTTACTTTGAATGTCGGTTCTACTTGTTTTTACATATTCTATAGTTCGCTTGCACACAATATTCCAACATTCATATAAAATATACAATGTCTGCACCATAATTATATTGCTTGAATATGAACAGGCAACAAACTGGTATGTGTAATGTATGAAATGCTAGAAAAACTCATCTTCACTTTCGTTTGCACTGAATCGGGCTCAATAATGAGAGTAACGATTCTAAAAAAACAATAGTACTCTTACGAGCTTGCTTCAGGTTTTGATACGAATCAATTTGATATCCTTACTTCCTTTTTGTGCATTATTATAGATTAAGCTTTGTGAGAGACACTCGCATTTCAATAGTGCCTACTTTTTCGCTATACTTATATCATCAACAGCTAAGACTGTCACTCAGCCTTGTTTTATTTACTGGAACCTCCCTTAGCCCAAACCCATCCTTTCTCTTAAGAGCAAAACAATTCAATCCCGCCTAACACGACGGGATTAACTAGATCAGAGAATCCGCCGCTTCAAAAGTTACGTTGCGTAACACGTTGAATTCGCATTCGCATGTTTCCCAGTATTACTTTTGTTTTTAAGAATACTAAGTTTTGACTCCCATGCCCTTCTTTTTTACTATATCCAACTATACTACTTGTTTATAAAAAATGGGACTATCCCCTATTTCCTCTCTTTTAGGTACTGCCATGCGGGGCAGCAGGGTACTTCTGGTTTTGTTTCTTGGCGCAACACTTGTCATGTTGCATCATAGTATAGCTGTGAAAATGCAGTCCAATAAATTTTCTAGCTTCTCACAGCATGATATGAAACCCATTTCTTTGATCAATGAAAAAACACCCCTTACGGTGCGTAAGTCTGTGGGTGCACCCATAAGCAGTAGCTATAGCGCGCCTCTCACCTCTTCTACGTTGAAGATGCAAGTACAGCCTTCTGCGGTAACCACTTATAGTACAGGAGATTTGGTCACGGCAAAAGATTCTCAAACTCCGGTAATGAGCAGCCCTTCTTCCTCTCTGGCATTTCAGAAACCGGGTGTTTCGCGTTTACAGAAGCAGATCGGAGAAATATCCCTTCAACCTGCTTATAACCTTCGTTGTACTTCTGCTTCAGAATTTTCTTTTCAGATACAAAACTCTGTTGCCGTAACTCGCCTGGGAAGTACTACTCGGAAACCACTGATTGGTGGCAATTGGAAATGTAATGGTACCCCCGCGTTGTCCAATCAAATCGTACAACTTTTAAATGAAGCATGGTCTACTGTCCCTACTAAAGAAACCGTGGATGTACGTACATCCTATATATATATATATGTATATATTTGAATTCTAGAGGAAACAAAGAAACGATAAAAATAATGGAAGATAGATTATGGGTATTTCTTTAAAATTCATCGAGAGCACACAGTTTTAGAAATATTCTTTTTTAAGCATCTATTTATACACCCACATAGATGTACTTTTATATATTTTTTTTCATTCTTGTATGACCCTCTCGCCCTTCTGATGTCTTGCCTTTTAATCTCTATTTCATTGCATGTCCACCCTTGGAATTAGGTAGATTTAGAAAAAGATTTTCATTAAGCTAAGATGTTTAGAGGTTGGTTTTCACGTTATAGAAAAATTACAAACTTCCAGCTATAGTTAGAGAGTAATGTGTTTAAGAAATAACACCCACCCTTAGATGCCCTTTCATTTAGCTTTCACACCCATCATGTTTTAGTATATTTTTGTTTTGAATTTCTTTTATTTTCTTTTTTTTTTTTAAATACTTATTTTGATTGTGTTATCCAATTATTATAGTGTTTAATGTTCTCTCGATACTTTTTTGCAACGATTGCTTCTTAAAATCTCAAAGTGTACGTACACACTTTCACACTCTTTCTTCGCCTTCATTTCTGTACTTCTTTACTTATCCTTTATTTTTCTTTACTTCTATAAACTGTTTTCTGCAATACATGTATTACACACATTCATTTAACTGTAACTATAGGATATTTTTATATTGCTTGAATCCTACCATTCCCTTTTTCTTGTCTATATATAGATGTATTTTTATTTTCTTTAATAAAAATGTTTTACTATTTATATATGTAAGCATTCGAAATTTTTTGATTTATATTTCTTTTTATTTCAATTTTTAGGTGGTTGTGGCTCCTCCTTCTCTCTATGCACAATCCGTTCAAACTAATTTAAAAAATGATGTGAAAGTAGCTACACAAGATGTGGGTATAAATAAAGGTTATGGAGCTTTCACTGGAGAACTTTCTGCAGATATGATAAAAGTAAAAACCCAAAAAGAAAAATAAATTTTTATTTTTAGTTTTATGAATAATCATTAATGTTTTTGTATCCTATGGATTGCAATGCAAGAGAAAAATTAATTTTATTTTTCATTTATAATTTTGAAAAAAAGATGGAAAAAAAATTTGTTTTTTGGCCTTACATCGTGGGCTTTAAATGAAAATGAAGGAAACATTCTTATTTATAGAATATAAAAAATATAAAGAAAAATTTTAACAGAGTAGCCAACTCTCCATCTTTTATCTTTGATAACCCTTTTTTCTCAATCTTTTCCTATGTAGGATTCTCCTTAGAAAGAATTAGGAAAAAAGCAATTATATTTTTTTTTCAAAAATATGAAATCTGAAAACAGATGGATATTTTTCTATATCTTAAAGTTTTAAAAACTATTTTTGTTTACATTTCTTGATTTTCTCTGCTTATAATTCTAAACAGGATGCAGGATTTGAATGGTGTATTGTTGGCCATAGTGAACGACGAAAAGGATTTGGAATGGAGGTGAAGACAATTTTTTTCCTTTATTTTTTAAAACTAGAATTTTCTCTTCAATACTATTTTTGTAAACACATTTTTAATATTTTAAAATGTAATGCATTTTTAAGGCTATTTTTTGTTTTTTGGTTAACTCATTCAAATTATTTCTCCTTATTTTTATATATTTTATAGGGTGAAACGAATGAAGTGGTAGCTCAAAAAGTCAAAGCGGCTACTGAAAAAGATCTGAATGTTATTTTGTGTGTTGGTCTGTATATTTCTAATAAAAAAATTCAAAATATTGTGTGAAATGAAAAATTTATGTATATACCTGTATATATATATAATTTGTGTATAGTCTCTCATCTTTTTTCCATTCATTTTTTTACTTTTAATATTTCGTTTTAAGTATTTCTCTTTATTTATTTTTTTATTTTCTTTATAGTTCTCTTGTATTTCTCTTTTTCTCTCTATATTTTTTCAATTCTTTGTTTTTTTTAGGTCTTTCTTTTAATTTTATCTTTACATCTTTTCTTCACTTGTTTCATTTTTGATTTTTCTTTCAACGCACTTCTTTAACACCTTTCTGTTTCTTACTCTCTTTTCTCACCATTTTTTCTTTTTCCACATTTCTCTCTCTTTTCATCTCTTTGCAATATACTTTTTCTTTTTGTTTTTTTTCCAATTCTCACTTTTCCTCTTCCTATCTCATTTCCCTATCTTTTTTTTCTCTTTCTTTCTCTCTTTCTCTCTCTCTTCTTCTCTCCCTCCCCCTTCTCTCCCTCTCTTTACTCCCTCCTCCTCCCCCGTCTCTCTCTTTCTCTTCTCCCCCCTCTCTCTTCCCCGTATTCCCTCTCTCCTCTCTCTATCCCCTCCATCTCTTTCTCTCCCCCTCTCCCTCTCCCCCTCCCTCTCTCCCCCCCACTCCCTCTCCCTCACTCCCCCTCGC
>JADAQX010000501.1:0-37533 GCA_015476325.1 Cardiosporidium cionae
GGAGAGGAGAGGAGAGAGAGGAGAGGAGAGGAGAGAGGAGAGGTGAGATGAGAGGTGAGAGGAGAGGTGAGGAGAGAGGGGAGAGGAGAGATGAGAGGTGAGGAGAGATAAGAGAGGCGGAGAGATAAGAGAGGCGGAGAGATAAGAGAGGAGAAAATAGAATGAATAGAGAGAAATGGAAAGGAAGTGAAGAAAAGTGATGGAAATAAAGACAAATGCATAATTATTTTAAAAAAACAGAAACTCTACTATTTTATAACACTCCTTCTCTTTTATATTTTTTTAATATTTTCTATTCGTTTTTATCCGTTTAGGTTTCAGAAGCGATTGAAATATTGCAAGAAAAGAGTTTATCAACGGCTGCATTCTCACAGCCTCTCTATCATTTGATGTTTCTCATAGTGTTTGCTTCACATCGAGAAGTTGATCGTGATGCACTCGTTCAGCAAGTATAATCAAATGAGAGAGAAGAAATGAAGGCAAAATACATCGTAGAAATAGTTGTATACATTTTTTGTATAATCAAATGAGAGAGAGAGAGATGAGAGGGAGAGAGAGTTGAGAGAGAGAGAAAAATCAGAGAGGAGGGAGAGATATTTCACTCTCTTTTTGAAGATTTCAGAATTTTTTGAACTTTGAATGGCAGACGAAGAAATTTCGTCTATTGGAGAGATGTTTTTGAATAGATGTGTTTCTTATTTTTAAAATTTTATTTTTTTGAATTATTTCTTTTTATTCATTTCTCTCCATTTTATTTCATAGCATCTCTCTTATCGCATCTCTCTTATCGTATCTCTCTTATCGTATCTCTCTTATCGTATCTCTCTTATCGTATCTCTCTCTCTATGTATATATATTCTCTCATTTCTCTCTCTCTCATCACATCTCTTCCCCCCCCTCTCTCTCTCTCATCTCTTTCCCCCCCCTCCCATCTAAATATCTCTGTTTCTGTGTTTAGTTGGAGCATTATGAAGCTTTAAATCTTGTGGATAAAATTTCACCGTCGATGCGTACATTATATGAACTTTTTGGAGGAAAAATCTCCGATTTACCTTCTAAAAATGCTCTCGATTGGAGAACGACGTTGGGAATGTATTTTTGGTTTCCAAATCCAAGTTTAGATCTTCAAATTGAAGTTCAAAAGCCTCCACAAGCTTCGGATGGAAGTCGAGCGTTGATGCGTGTACGTACACGAGGAAGGCGATGGAAAGATGGAGAGAAAAAAGAAAACAGAGAGAAAATTTTAAATTTCTGTGAATAAATGAGGGAGAGGTTTAACAAGGCGTTTCTATTGGAAAGATTTAAGAGGAATTTTGAATTTTTTTCCCATCATTTTTCATTTTTTTTCCATCATTTTTCGTATTTCAGAGGGATTCTCTCTCTCTTATATATTTTAGTATGCATTTCTTTTTCTTATTTCTCACTTTTTTCATTTTCTTCATTTTCTGCAGGCTCTCTCTCACTATGAAGAGAGTTTCTCTCGTCCTAATCAAATGCATGTGATTGCTCCTTTTGCCCATTATTTATCCATTCAACGAACAAATCCTCTTCAATCCACATTAATGAAAACGAAAGATAAAGAGAATTATCCTCAAACACAGATGGATGCACAATTTCATCTATTAAAGTAAATTTTTTTTATTTTTTAAAAAGGTTGATTTCTATGATTTTTTATGTGGATACTTTTTTGCATGCTTGGAAGATGTTTTTCTATTCTTTAAGTGAATATATTTGACTTTCTGTAGTTTTTTATTTTCTATATGCCATGGAGATCTCTCTCTTTCTATTTATTTTTATTTCTATACTCCCATTTTATCTTTTTTCCCTCATCCTAATTTTGGTGATGTTTTCAGGATTTTTTCTGGACTTCTTCCTTTTAATTTAAAATATTTTGAAACGTCTACTTTCACACCTTATGCCTTGGATGGGTCTCTTGCTTGGCCTGTTGGAATGATTCTTTCTTTAGCTTATAAAGCTGGAAAATTTGGATATTTTCCTTCTGAAGAAGCACGTCTTCTTCTTGAGAAACAACTCACTCGTCTTCATACATCATTTGCCTCTCAATTGGAAAGTATGGAAATGTGGCCATGGGCTTGCTTTGTTTTGATGCTCCTCCAACATACACGTATTTGAGAAATTATTTTTTTATAGAGAAGGAGAAAGAAAAAAGAGGAAGAAAAGGAGTCCTTATAGAGGGGTGGGAGAGAGGGAGAGATGTAAGAGGGGGGGGAGGAGAGGGAGAAATGTAAGAGGGGGGGGGGGGAGAGGGAGAAATGTGATGAGAGGGAGAAATGTGATGAGAGGGAGAGATGAATGAAAGAGAGAGAGATGAATGAGAAATGAGTGAGAGAGAGATGAATGAGAAATGAGTGAGAAAGAGATGAATGAGAAATGAGTGAGAAAGAGATGAATGAGAGATGAGTGAGAAATGAGTGAGAGATGAGTGAGAGATGAGTGAGAGATGAGTGAGAGATAAGAAATGAGTGAGAAATGAGTGAGAAATGAGAGAGAGATGAGAAAAATCCGAGAGAAATAAATATATAAGGAGAAAGAGAGATGACAGTGAAATGAAATAGACCGTTTATGTATTTTTATGAGGAGAAATAAACATTTTGATACATCCTATATTGGATGAAATGGAGAGATATTTATAGTGTTGAATATCCGTTTTTTTTCTATTATTTGAAATATATTACAGATTTTGCTCGCTATGCCATTCGAGAGGTATTGCTTCGTAATGTAATGGGAAGTGGTGAAACAGAAAAAGAAGATAGAGAGGTTTCATTGAAGAGGCAAATCATTGTTTCAACACTCGGAATTCCTTCTGCTTGGTGGGATGAAGCCATCGCTGTCCGAATGCAACTTTCTTGCCGTTCTTTAGAAGTTCGTCTTTATTATTACAACCAAAAAAATTGTCTCCTGTGTATAAAATTGTACTCTTTTTTCGTTTTTTGGATGTATTTTGTTGTATATTCGATGATCTACGGTGCCTCTCCTCTTATTTATATTTTCTCTTCTCAACTCTGTGTCTACAATGTTTCTCTCTCATCATCGTAGTTTCTCTCTCTCATCTTCCTCCCTCCCCTCTCTCCTCATAGTTTTTCCCCCCTCAGTTTTTTCTTCCTATCTTATTCTAATCTAAATGAAAATACGATCAAAGCCTATCATTTTATAACAACTACTTTCGTATGCTGTAAGGAGAGAGAAATCATATTTTTTTTGAATGGAAAACATTTCATTCTCTTTATTTCTGTTACATAGAGTTTTTTTATTTTGTATAGTTTTTTTTGTTCATCAAAAGTTGTTTTTTTTTTCTTCTTCTATAAACTTTAGGCAGCATTTCATTTTCACAGTGCTTTCAAGAAACTTCGTTTCCTTCATCTTTCTGTAAATTCATCAAAAACGAGTTGGTACAGTCGAACTATTGGTAGAAATAAGAATGAGGAGCAATCTTATGGAGAAATGCTGGCTGTGGAATATTTGTTAGGAGCAGCGGCTAATCTTTGTAAATTTCTTCCTTCGTTTCTCTTAAATGTTATTCATCATGAATATGAAGATGTTCCAGAAGAAGAGAGTGCTGGTAAGAAAAACATAATTTCATTGATTCAAAATATGAGACAAAAGTGATTATGTGGGTAAGCTGAATAAATATTATTAGCATTTTTATTCTTTTGCTTTTATGTATTGGTGAAGCAACAGTGCATCATTTTTTATTTCTGTTTTTCCTTCTATTTTTAATCCTTCTCTTGGTTTTTTTTCACTGTGGTTTTTTTTCTCCTTATAGATATGGCGGGTGTAGCTGCGGAGACTCCTGCAATTCTCTCCTTTGATGCCAAATGTGATCTTATTTTGGATGTTGTTGAGAGCTGTGAGAGTGGTATATCACCTTCGGATGCATATTTGAAGAAGCTGAGACTCTTCATGATGTGTTTTAAGCGACTTCTCTGCGATGAAAAACCGCAGGAAATGTCGCCTCAAGAATCGCAAACATTTCTACCGCCTTCATTAAAACCCTCCATATTCCTCAATGGGACGACAGATAATGCACCCTTCTCGTCAGTTGATTTAGAAAATCGTGATCCTTCTCATCGCCTCACTACATTATATAGAGATTTTGGAACCACTGAGCTTAAGCATATCTTGATGGATGCAAGTCTTGCCATCGCTGGGAAGGAATCACACGGAGATACCTCTGAATTTTTATTCTTTTCTGAAATGCTTGATGTTTTGAATGAAGGAAATTAAAGCAATGAAAATACGTAATATAGGTAAAATTTTAGTACAGCCTCTGTACGTACACGGCTAAATTTCTTTTATTGTAGGTGTAATTTCTTTTTTCGGAAAAATTGTAGAAGGTAACGTCTGTATAGATCTCAAAAATGCCACAATACTCCCAAAACACATAAAAAAACGTAACATTTGAAGGTTATCAACTCCACAATGTTCGCTCATTGCAAAAGATACACAAACACAATAACGGTCTTCTTAACTCAAAAAGTATCACTTTAAAGCTCTATGTTTTAAAGGAAATATTCTTTTCTTTTTTAACATAATTTACAGCGAGTACGAAATAGGTGAAAAGCAAATAGTATCAAAGTTTCTTAATGCGTTCTACTTATCTACTATAGCTTTTGTAACACTATGATCTCTCTGTAATCCTACATGTGTAAACGATGAAATTTTTTGAATTAAAAACATTTGCTTATCAATTGGACAAATTGTAATACCTGTCGATGAATAAATAGGTTTGCTTCGATAAACAGAAAGTAAAATATGGTTTGGGTTTCACGCTGGGAGGTGTACTCCAAGTTCGTATCTAAACCGGATACATGGGCTGGTGATGGTACTTTTAAACCAAAACATTTCGTACTCGTTGCTTCTTCATACCTTCTCAATTTTACCCGTGGCTGCACTACCATTCTTGCACAATTTTCAGAAATTGGGGGATCAAATTGTGATTGCGGAGAAAGATGCAGCAAAGAGAGAAAAATTAACAGGAGTGATTCTTCCCCCTGTGTTCATCTTCCATTTCTGCATTTATTTTTGAATTATCGTTCAAACAAATTTTGCTCTCTGTGCATATTGCGAAATTCACATTCTATTTTCTCCTAGCTAGCCGATGGTATGCATTATTTTGTCCGCACTAAGTAATTTACTGCCTCCGTAAGTCAAAAGCACTGTCTTTATATCTTGCAATAATAAAATTCAGGAAATATAGCCATTCAATGATTTTCAAATCAATCATTCTACATGATATACGAGGTATGTGATTATTATTTGACCGTATTGATGCAGAGATGGGGTGAATTCGCACTGGAAGTCACATTTCAACAGCTTCTTGCCTGTTACAATTTTGTTTATAAATTGTTTGCTACCAGGCGAGATACAAAAACAATGTAGCATTGATAACATTTGTAGCTGAAACATTCACTCACTAAAATAATTTCATTCTACACTGAGGCATCTCCCTATAATATTAAATAGCACTTAAAAAGCTAGTCTTGCTCACATGCCGGATCAAAAAACTAAAAAAGCAAAAAGATGTTGAATGAGATGGCGTTGCTTGCAAGTATTCTTTGTGTACTATTTACGAAATACATATTACCATACATTTCAAGAACTACAAATACGCTAATGCAATAAGTGCTGCGATGGATATTACTGTAGATGCTAAAATTTTGTTGCGTGCTTTCTCATTTTTGAAGAGGGCAGTTTGATAACTGGGTCTATTGTAGTACGCAACAAGCTTTTCTAACTTCCACTGTTTGATGTGCAAGACGACATACAAGAATTAAAAACTTGAACTCGTACTAAAATTAGGCTAAGCGAGTGACTATTTTATCGATTTACAAAATGTAGATAAGAAAAATAAAAAAGCTAATGTTCTTGAAAACGTGCTTCATTTTTGCACTCGCTTAGTTTGAAACGTTTTTACCGTAGTGTGAACTGCAGCAAGAAAAGGAATATTTCAATAATGGTGGAAGTAGGAAAAGGTAGTTTTGGAAATGCTTTTCATTTTCATTGTCAAATTGTACCTTTTTCAGCTAGTGTAGGGCTAGGTGTTTTTCTTATGTTGCATACTTCGTAAAGATTTTCTGTTGAGAGAAATTTAGTCAAAGCAGCCAGAGCCATAGTTCTATGCAGCATTTACAAAAACATTAAGTCCGCTCTTACTTCAAAGAGATAAATGATATACAATAAAATAATAAAAGCTTTACCGTTTCTTTGTATCAATCAAAATAGAATATCCCAAAGTAATGCGACCATTATTACATTCAGAAACATCCGAAACTGAAGTGTTGGAAGTAATATGAAAACTATCTTTCCGTGCATTAAAACTTTTATTGTTAAGTAGAGTTTTGTTTTGTTTACAGCTATACATTTGTAATAATATAAGCAAACTACCATAAGAATTAACCTACTCTCTCATGCAGAATGCATGGATCCATCTTTTATGAACCATCACTGGAAGATGATGGATTTAGGTGTAGGCGGTTCTCAGCCAAATTAAAAGTCTTAAGGATAAGGATAAAAAAAATATTGCCAATTTGTTGTTTGAAAATATCTTTTTCTATTATAATTTTATGTTTTGCAAGCGATTAGTAAGAAAATCATCGCCAGAACATGCGTGATGTCGTTTTTTGCTAATTCATTTTATCGCAAAAACCATTTTATCATCAAAAATGTACAGTGTAGAAAGAAATTTTCGATACAAAAAAAGGAGAGATATGGATAAAAGTACATTTATTTGGAACAAAATATGTTTTATTACTTGCAACTTTTTCTACTCCATTGCATGCGGATTTACGTCGCTAGCCACATCTTGCGCGCTTTTGTGATCCTGCCAAAGCGTACCTTTTCGGGGGAGAGATCTTGCATTCTTTCAACCTCATAATTGCAGTCTTCAAGAAAGGCGGAAGCACAAAACCACAAAATAGCAAAAATTGCTTTTTTACTTACTTAGTTTCCTGCTATTGCATGCATATTAATGGTGCATTGCTTCGTTTTTACTAGGACTAACGGTAGTTCTGACAAAATGCAACCATGATGGTCAAATGCCTCGTGCTTAGTTTCACACGCAAAGCTAAATTTAAAAAAAAAATTTTAAGGAGTTCTGTGCGAATTCTGCCTGTAGAAGTGTTTTACATTTTTACTGGGGATTCCCGAGTTTGCTGCTATTCTTTTTACCACTGCTTGCTCAGTTGAAGCTAGAAGGATGAATTTTTTGTGATTGTCAAATTCTTCTATGGCCACATTCTCTATTTTCTATTGCTCTTTTTGATTTAGTTTTCTTACCTTCTTCTTTTCCATTCCATAATGCAAAAGTTTAGTAACTTTCTCTTCATTATGTTTCTATTCAATGGAGTGAACTACATGGTTCTGTGTATCCTGAATGAATGAGAGGTTTCACATATATTCATTTTAAACTTTGAGACCCATTTGATGTTTTTGAGTGGTTTTCCAAATAAAAAATGCTTTGTAGCATTTGTATCGGTATGAAGAGTGTGTACTTGTTGAAATGTTAAGATCAACTGCTTTGTCCAATTAATTTAGAAGAGCTTGCAGTATTATTTTCTGAGTTAACTGCTACTAATAATAGCCAATTCGTTTGCTGTTGCATCTTCGTTGAAGTTGATGGCAAGTTGCGAAAAAATTTCTAGGGAAGATGTGTTCCTTTCATTTCTAGAAATTTCACACCTGGTGTACGTACACTCTTACAAGAGGTTAGAATAAATGTATTTTTTTTTTTAGCACAGCTCCCTTTTATTGTTGATTCTCTATTGGATCGAAGCAATTTTCCATGCTCGTTGCTAGTATTTATATTCTCTGGGTTCTGTCAGAGGAGAAACCATTGTTTTTACGTGTATTTCAGGAGAGACATATACTTTTGCTTTCACATCTCTAATGTTACTAATAATGAAAAAAAAAATTCCTTGAGAATCAAAAGTATTTGGATTCTTTCAATTTACGCTAATGCTATTGACGTTCATTTTAATACCTGAGTTATGAAATACTTTTTTTTTTTTCAAAGTTTACAGAAATTCAGTGTGTTATTCAATCAATTCCCAGTAATTCTTCGCTTTCTCTACAATTTTTTGCTTTCTTTCTGCCTCTTATTTTGTTCTCCAACGTTTTTATCTCTTCAGATTCACACATCTATAGCTTCTTCTTTAACCTTTTCTGTTTCGTTATTTTCCGCTTTTCAATCTTTTTTCTTCATTTTTAATCAGAGTAGTATTCAAAGTATGTGTCTTATTAGTATAAAGAGAGTATATTTCTTTGTCAGTACGCATAGCTCAAGCATCAATGTTTTCCCTATACTTTGTTTAAATTTCTACCACAGCGTGTGCAATGTCTCATGCATTGTGCGGCAAAAACCTATACCTCTCTCGTTTCGATTCTGAAGATTTTTATAAAATTTCTTTTACACGTTTTTGAATGACGGATACAACAAAGAAATTTGGCCTATACATATCTTCTGGATGAAGAGGGTGTGAGTTTGGTGGACTGGTTGGAGAGAAACACCAAAGAAGAAGTATGGAATCTCCCTATAGTGCATTCTCTCCACCCTTTCAAAAGGTACCACAAGAAAGTTTCTCTTTTTATAATGAAAAACTTTTTTTCTTCTTCAAACACACATCTTCTAAGAAGATGCTAAAAAACTTTTGTTTCTTTTGATTTGAAAGTGTTTATTTCTCAAAACATGTGTTTTTGTGGACAAAGCGGAGATGGAAACTTGAGGAGGAAATATTGAAAGAAAGAGAGATTTTTTAATTTGAAGAAACGAATCAAAAGAAAGAGAAGGGATACACTCATACTATTATTTCCTTCTCTCTCTTTCTCTATCTCTCCTTTTCTTTCTCTCTCTCCATAGGATAGGCAGTTTATGGGTATAGAAAGGGTATTTGCACGTTTCTTTGTATATATTTTTCTCCTAATTTTTTTTTTCTCTCTCTCTCTGTGTCTCGAAGTACTAAAAAGACAAATCTTCTTCCCTCATCTGTGTCTCATTATATTTTCTTTTGAAAAAAATAAATTTCACTTTATTCAATATATAGACCAAGAGGGTTATGCGTAAGAAGGATTTAGAGGAGATGTCTGGGAAGTTTTCCAAAAAAAATCAAAAGAAAAACATCTTCAAGACTTCATAAACATCCACACACTTGCCTTTGTTTCTATTTTATTTTCTTCCTCTCTTTCTTCTCTCTGTTTTCTCAGGGAGAGGCTGTCATGGATATGGAAGGATTGGAGATAAAGGAAGTTTTACATTGTGGATTCATTAATTCAGTTTATTTGTGTCCATGGCCAGCCGTAGCCCGTTCTCTCTGTGCCTCTCACACCTCATCATCTTCCTCTGTAACATTTATGAATCCTTTATTACGTTGTATTCTAGAGAGAGAATATCGTGAAGAGGCCATTGATGTTTTCACTTCTTCATCGATGGTTCCTCCTCATCGTACTGCCTTTGAGGACTGTTTGGAGGAGAGAGACACGGCTATTCCACTGTATGTACACCCTCTCTTCTCCTCTCCTCCATTTCTGGAAGATCTTTTTGAGTGTCTTCACCTGCTGGATGCTCTCACTCTTCATTCTGTCTTCTCTTCTACACGACGGTATGTACAAAAACATTTTTTGATTTTGAGAAGATATCCAATTTTGAAATGAAAAAAAAATTTCTAGTACATTGGAGGATATTTTTTTATTTTTTCCAGATTTTTTCTCAATTCAACACATTTCTCTTTTTTTTTTTTTTTTTTTTTTTTTTTTTTTTTTTTTTTTTTTTTTTTTTTTTTGTTTTTTTTTTTTTTTTTTTTTTTTTTTTTTTTTTTTTTTTTTTATACTACAAAAGGATCTAAATTTTTTTTTTTTATATTTACTAAAAATAGTAAATCCTAGAGTTTAATTGTATTTTTATTTTGTTAAATAATCTTCTTGTTTAACTAAGAAACTACAGACTTTATATATATATTTTTATATTTATAGATGCTATCCAAGAATTTAAAAAAAAAAAAATGTAAGAGTTAAAGAATAAATATTTTTTAAATGTTTATTTTTATTTATTATTATCTTCAGAAAAGCTTCTATTTGGACCTCTCCCATTAAAAAGGATTTACTTTTTCCATCCTCTCTTTTTAATAACACAGGAATACCTATACTTTCTTCTTCTTCTGCTTCTTCTTCTTCTTCAATTTTATATGAAAAGATTATCACACTGCATCAAGATTGGCCTAAACTTCCACGATTTTTTCAAGGTTAAGATTTTTTCTTTATTTATATATAGAAGAGGAGAAAAGGAGAGTTTTTTTTCCTTCTGCTATACTTTTGGATAGAGAATATTATGAGAAATTAGAGAAGAAAAAATAGAGAATAAAAAATCACAAATTAAGAAAAGGAAGATGGCTACAAAAAGTATAAAACAAACTACAGAGAATTCCTATAGACTTGCTTTATTTTTCATTTATATATAGGATCCTCTTCTTCTCCCTTGAAGGATTCTCTTCATTGTGCAGTAAAATTGGTTCATAAGGAGAAAATTACATCTTCAGCAGAATTATATCGAGCTCGGTGTGAAGTACGATTACTTCAACGTTTATATCATCCCAATATATTACCTCTTTTAGCTACTGGAGAAACATCCAAACATATTGTATGTTAGAAAGCAATCCAAAGGAAATTAAGAGGGGGAGATAAGAGGAGGAGAGAGGCGGGAGAGAAAAAAATAGAGAAAAAGGATAGAAAATTGAGAAAAAAGAAGAGGAAAACAATTATAAAACTCTGAGAATTGCAGAAAAGGAGGGTTTCTTTTCTTTTTTTTTGAAAATCTATCAAATTACATTTTTATAGCGGGGTGATGAAAATCTTGTTGAATTCTATCTAAAAATGTAAATATATCTATTTTTTCTATAGAAAGGATGCCTTTGATGTGCATCCTCTCCTGCCTCTTTTATTTTTATTATCTCTCCCTATCTTATTTTTTAATCTCTCCCTTTATCTCCTATATATATATCTCTCCATTCCTCTCCTATCTCTCTCTTTCTCCATTCCTCACCTATCTCTCTCTTTCTTACCATTCCTCTCCTATCTCTCTCTCGCTCTCTCTCTCTCTTTCTTACCCTTCCTCTCTCTCTCTCTCTCTCCCTCTCTCTCTCTCTCTCTCTCCCTCTCTCTCTCTCTCCCCCCTCCCTCTCTCTCTCTCTCCCCCCTCCCTCTCTCCCTCCCTCCCTCTCCTCTATAAATAGCCTGCAGAGCATCCTATCCTTCCTCATTTCTACACAGACCTTATCTTTTGGAACGATATTGATGGATTTTGCAATATGGCCCCATTTACTGTTTTTGTTGACTCTTGGAAAACCTCCTTGTTTCATTGACTGAACAAGAAATAGGATACATAAGGATCATAAACGATGCAAGAAGAGAGAGAGTGAGAGTCTCTTGCAGAGATATATCATAAACGAGAGTTTATATCGATTCCACAGTCTTCTCCACACTCTCTCCCAAAACAGAAATACAGGATGGTTTTAAAAACTCTACCAGCTGTTTAAACTTCATACAAATGTGAGATTTCACACCTTCTATATGAGAACATCTCTCTCAAGAGAGAATCATTTTTGATTAAAAGACTTTCTTACAAAGAGTCCCTCCATGCATCAAAAAAATCAACGTTTAGCAAAATTAAAATAAAGATTCAAACAAAAAAGATGAATTACAAAGCTAGACGTACACCGCGAAACATTTCATAGAGATCAATGCGATGACCCAATAATTTGGAAGGGGATAAAGTTCCACCCTTTTGCTGATGATACATCTCCAGCTGCGTCATAAAAGTTTCTCGATCCATTTTGACAAAAAGAAAAAAAAGAATCCAACGGATAGAAGGAAAAATTACCAACAAAACGGAGCAACACACTTGATTTTCTGGAATAACAAAGTTCTAAAATTCAAAGAAGAAAATGCATAGAGACAGGTGTGCTGTATGTACAGATGAGGAGGGAGCGGCGGCTTAGAGAAGGCTCAACGAACAAAAGCATTCGAAAATCTTCTATAGAAAATTTCTAAAATACTAAAGAAGAATTGTAAAATCAAAGGAAGAATCCCAGTTACTTCTTTGAATCTTCGAAACATTGTACATACACACCCTATAGCTCAGTAGAAAGCTGTAGTTAGTCCTGCATAGGCAAACGAGGAGGTGAGAAAAAATACGTCAGGAAGAGAAGATGTATTTAGAATCTATGCCACAGGCATCAACACGAAGTTTCTTTTCCTGAGACAAGAGATAGAGACACCTTAGGAAATACCCACAGAATTGGCTAGATAGACGTGAATTAATGAGCTGATAAAAAACCCAAACTGTAGTAATTCTCACGACATCACAGAAATATGCAGCGAAGAAGACCGCATACACTATATTCAGAGGATTGAGAGTAATCTTCATGGCTTGAATAGGGTTCTATCCCGAAGGGCAAGCATCCCTACCCCCCTATCACACTTGATGGCAGCCTTGGAAAGAAATGTTTTGGAATATTTTTGTTCACGTTACTACTTTTAAAGATGATAAGTGTACCAATCTCTGTTAGTAGTATGAAAAAAAATCTCTGCTTCTTCGCAAAAACAGAGGTACATGTTCTATAAAATTCGGTGGCAGGGATCTACATCGCTGATTCTTCAAGAGAAATTAAGAGGTGGAGAGTTACTGTCTGTACAGACCCACAGCCAACATCACGAAAAATGGGGGCACGAGAGGAGGGTGAGAGCGGATGAAACTCTGTACAATGCAAGGAAAATTCAGTAAAATAGCCCCCACGTTCAAACGAATCCAGACGATCGATCCTTTGAAAATATGGAAAAGAAGATGCAGTTATACCATAAAGAAAATTAGGTTTTAATTTTGAGTGTATACAAGGGGAAGTAAATTGCATACACCACACAAGGAAGTTGCAAATTGAACCGGTAGAAAGACGTGAAAAGAGACTTAATAAAATGGACAACTCTACCGAATGCCAATGCCCTCCATCTACTAAAAGTACCTTTTTTGAATCGAATCTACAATTATCACCAAGGTAAAGTGGAGAAAACTACAAAAAGAGTACCAGCAACGAAAAGAAAAAGGCTTTTCGGCAAAAGATGAAACTTCTTGTATCAATGGAAACAATGAAAAAAGTAGCTACGAGCATAAAGTATTGAATAAAATTGCTCAACAGAGGATGATGGCATGAAGAAACTGAAGAGAACAACTTTTTCAGGGAAAGCGAGGATCACTAGGTGCGATACCGTTGGATTCAGAAAAGTGAAACAAACGGAGTAAAAAATATCATACTTCTTGAATAAGTTTTCTCCAACCTATTAAAAGTTTCTTCCCTATAACTGACAATTTCTGATAAATCTTCCAGGAAACGAGCCATGCGAAGAAGTGTTAAACGGGGAGACTACGTAACACGAAGATAAGCAAAAGACAAAAATCTTCGACACTGCTGAAGTATAAATACATAGCTGTTAAAAGAAAGAAGTTTAAAATTTGACATTTATCTAGGTAACAAGACATTTGTGGAAGTAAGACAAACTCTGAATCAATAAAATTTGATACGCGGCAAAAACAATACCACGCTTAACACTATCGATTCAAAAAGAAATGGCAAAGAAGGTTTGCGTGAGCAAAACGAATGATCAATAGTAATAGGGAAGGAAGGGTGTAGAGACGGTCTACTAGTAAGGTATGTATAATCGCGATAGGAGCTCCCACTTGGAGCAGATGATGACGTAGCCACGAAAAGAAGAAAAAGATCGACGGTTCTCATTTGTGGTAATTCGGCAAGATTACTATTTACGCCGATCGCAAAGTGAAATAGGTTCTCCTGCGCATAATTCCGTCTCAGCACGTCACAGCACTACTAACCGTCTCCTCGTTCTGTGTGAATATGTTCGCATTCGCACACAACCTCGGCGTGCAGAGAAATGGAATTTTACTTTCCATCTCCAGTGAAATTACGAAACTTTTCCTACTTACACAATGTATGTCATTCCATTCGAAAGAAATCACTCAATCTCGGGTTTCTATGGCAAGTTCATGCAAAATTTCAAAAGTACTACCTTCAGCTGCCGCAATAATTTTAGTTGTTTTATTTATTACTGCTTGCAGACACTAGACTTTTAAGCTCAGAGTACCAAATGCGTATCTATTGGCCATTCTAAGTTTTTGATTCCATTTATCATATGTTGCGAGACAAGTAGCTGCAAACAGCTCAGAGCTCGGTAATTTCGTACCTTTTTCTCTTCTAGTTTTTATTATCATTAAATACTTACTACTTAACTTTTCCGAAGTGTAGCAGTCTACAAAATATGAGAAAAATATATTCCACATCATAATCGTTCGTCTGTATTATTTCCCCCCCACATCTAAGATTCATCCTACTTCTAACAATTTTGTCGAAAAATGCTAGGGAAAATAATTGGCACAAATCGAATGTCGATTATATTCGCATGCATTCAAATACAAGTCGATATAAGATTCACTCAGCACGTACTTATACAACAAAAGTACTACTAGTTTGGGTAGTAGGATCGATTGATCCCTTATATTAACTACCATGTAATAGGATTGTTACATGTACTGTATGTAAGAGTGGTATTACGACAGAGTGAACTACCTATTCTTAATTATTTTAATTAATGTTCTTAATTATTTTAATTAATGTTTTATATTGTTATAATTAGTTTATCGTTATTAAAACGACCCTTTTACTACGTAGTTATTTTTCTTACATTAATTAAGCCAACAATCCGCAGTTCCCCTGTTTCCCCCCAAAAGGTATCGTAGTGCATATAAAGCGATGTAACAACATTGAGAGTCGCAATATCGAATAATCGAAATAATGGGACAATTTACCCGATGTTTCCCACAACTAAGATGCACTTATTTCTACACCGTTGAGGAGGAGAAGTAGTAGTAGTATTAACGCAGAGATAGATTTATATTCCTTTAGGTTCTTTTCGTTGTAAGTAGATGTGCGTGAAGGAGTGAATAATTTTGTTTTCTATTCTCTTACTTAGTTCCGCTAACAGTAATTATTAGCGTAGAATAAGTTTATGTTTCATTATATGAATTAGAAAATACCCTCCTTACGAAATTAAGAAAATCAACCTATTTAATATCCTACTGCATAAAAGAACTATTTCAGCCGAAGTCTTTAGTATACGAGTGGCAGAGCATGACTAATTCTCGTTAGAGCACAGAAAATACCACGTTCACACTGTAACAATCCTATTACATGAATGGCAGATAACAAGGAATCATACTACTACCCGAACTAGTAATACTTTTGTTGTATAAGGATGTGTTAAATGAATCTTATATCGACTTGTATTTGAATGCATGCAGATATAATCGACATTCGATTTGCGTCAATTATTTTCCCTAGCACTTTCGACAAAGCTGGTAGAAATAGGAAGAGAGACCTAGATGTGGGGAGGAAAATAATATAGACGAACGATTATGATGGGGGATATATTTTTTTATATTTAGTTAGTTCTTTTCTTTGTTCCTTTTTTTTTATGATTGATATTTTTCATGCTCTTAGGTGTGAAGGATATTTTTGTTCGATATTTTCGTTTATGGAAATAAAGTAGTGAACTTATTCTTTGTAGTAGATAATAAGTTATCCTTTTGAAATAGTTAATTAAAACAACGTAGCACCTAAATGCACTTAGCTCATCTGTATTAAGTAAGTCTCGTTCCCCAGTTTAACTCAACATGTGAGGAAGGGGGGTTACGAGAGTCTATTGTTTTGAGGGTAAAAGTAGAATTCGATCATAAAGAAGGAATTCTCCTCATCCCAACTAATTTAGGATACTAAAGTATAAACACGAAATAGTTACTACCTACTCCATCTACACTATCCTATTCTCTAATTCACTATTCCGGCCGGGATCGAACTCGATCGGCCAAATGAGCGATAGCTCGTTTACATGCACAATGAAATAGCAAAGAAATGAATTTATCTTCTACATGTTTGCATACGTATCTTTTTTAGTGTACACTAGCTTTAGCAGTCAGAGATGCCTGTGAATTCCCAATGTAATTGTTGTCAGGGTCATTTTCCTCTGGAATAAAATGAAAGCTCAAGTGCAAATTCAGTGAAAATTTATTTTTTGTGAGACTCGCTTTTTTGTTGACCAGCGTGATGAAAACATAGAGTAAATAATTTCACTTGAGATAATAATACAGTTCATGCTTTACTTTTTGTGAATGCAGTAAAAAAATCATTCATTTGTCGTACTGCCATTCAGTTACTGAATGGGAATATTCTCATGCTAGGATGCATTGCATCTGCAAAAAAATAGTATTTGCAATGACATATAAAGAGCATCAAAAAAAATATTTTAACAGTGATAACGAAACCTTTTCAAAAATATGTTGGTTTTATCAATTGTCCATGTACAACGATACTGAAGTAAAATGGGGAAAGGGGGAAAAAGGAGTAGCATCCTTAGCTGCTTAAGACATGAAATTTTTATTCTATTGGATGACAGAGATGCCCTTTACTGCTTTTTCTTTGCCGTTATTTTTTATGCAGTGACATAAGCTTAGTCTTCTATTTCTTTTTTGACTGCTTGTGATAAAAGCAGAAACAGTAGTACACGCTATTTTGATACAAAATAAAGCTAATTATATTTTTTGAAAATAACCTTTCCTCGAATTTACTCTTAAAGCGTGGTCATTTTGTGATTTACCATCACTTTTGAAATTACAATTTAGTTGTATCCGTTGCATGAAAACGCAGGCTTCCTCCGAAAATGTTGCTGGATAATCTCAATGAGCGCCCTTATGTTCTCCATATGTAAAAATTCTTGCTTCAAATTTGCAAAACTTTTTGTGCAATCATTTTTAACAGATTTAGTAATGAAAGTGCGGAAACATTCTTTGCTATCAATCATGCTAATGAAAACATTCAGTAAGAGCGATATCCTCAAGCTCCATATCTTCTCAAATTTTTTGTCATTTCAGCTATATATAGCCGGTCACCCGGCGTGAAAAGTTTATTATCAAAAACTTAACATTGTATTCGGTCTCAGTAGATTTTTTATAATGCTAAATTGTCTTTCATCTTTTCTGCTATGACTAGGCTTTTCTATTTTTTCATACCTTTACCTGGAATGAAATGTCAAAAGAATCATCTCTAAAGCGTAATTGTAGCTTACTAATTTCGTTTATTTTCTTTAGAATATTCTTTACATTCATGCGTCCCTGCTTAACTATTGCTTTTATTTCAATTTGTCTGAGTGTAGATATGGTAGCATAAATGGTTTTCGTTTACAGTCTATTTCTCAAAAGAAATTTACACTTCTACTTTGTAAAGGGTGAGGCACCCGTCAAATATAGACAATTTAGTACAAAATGGGAGGATTTTCTTACCTTGACAAAGAAATTAGGTCACATTAGCCTTATCCTATGCTCGTATCTGGCTTTAACTAACTGCTTTTAACTTAAAATCTGTTTAATTCAGGTTACATTTTAATGTTGCATACTATAAGTGTCATTGTATGTTATGAATTTCCTCGTATCCCTGAGCGCTGCTGCACTGCCAGTGCCTTTGAAGCGAATTATTCAATATGCTAGTCGAATGAAATTATTCTATTTTTCTAATTGTATATGAAGAGAGAGGAGGTAGTAATATCTTGGCCAATTGATAACAACTCATTTTTGACTCGACAAGCGTAGTCATCTCTTGCATGCTATTTATCTTATATAGTACCACAATTTAATGGATATGTCTATTTTCAATCTATGTTTTACACTAAATTTGTTTACGACAAAATATAGTTACAGCTACATATAAGAGCATTGCAAACATTATTTTAGGCAGCAAAAAAATAAAATATTGTAAAAGACAGTAACGAAGAATCAAAAGAATGCATCTTTGTCATTCAATGGCTAGAACAAAAATTTCTTGTATTAATTAGCTAAGGATGCTAGTCCTTTTTCTCCCCTTCTATATTTTACTTCAGTATCAATTAGTAAGAAGCAAAGAAAGAAGCAATCAATAAGTTTTCGACTGCACAATGCTCCGCTTCTTTACCCTAGTAAAATAAAGACCATTAATATTACCCAAGTTTTATTCCTTCAAATTTTGGGTCTGTTACGGCATGTAGAAAACGATAGGAAACTATGGATGCACTTTGTTATAAAACAAGTTATTTGGTTTCCCTTTATGAATGTGAAAGCTCTCCTGCAGATATTTCATCTGAATTCTTAGAGTTGATTTTCCTTTTCTAGTTTCGTACATTTATTACAGTCTGCATTGGTTTATTACTAGTTAAAAAGCATTGAACATCCAATTTTGTTGCAAGAGCCCCCTCAACAACCGCCACTCTCCAAATTAACTAAAATTTGTGAAGCGCCGCATTGCTTTGAATTTTTTGATATTGCTAGTATCTAACTCCAGTAAAAATAAGTGGCCTCATACAAGTGAGTCTTGATCAATGATTATTTCGTAACATTTCATGCTCTTTCGTGCTTATTATCATTCGTATACTCTGGTTCATTTGAAATAATGTGAAATACATTCTAATCAGTCTACAGAGAACTTCTAGTGAGGAAATTAATATTCTAGTATTGAGTAACTCGTAAAGTTTGAAATTATTTGATCCATCCAAAGAAGATTTAACAACGAGTAAGAAAGTAATTAGGACTTTTGGCTCTGCATTGTGGTAGAATTTCTCCTTCTAAGATTGTGTGATTATTCCCTACATGATGAGTTTTCTTAATTATTGGGGTCTGCTATATGATCAAAATTTCTTGCAGCAATTAAAGAATGCTTATCCGAAACAAATGGTACTTTGAAAATCCAAAACTATTTCTTACACTCAACTGCCCTCATGGCTTTAACAAACGCGAATTTCATCTTTGTTTGCCGTCATATTTGAAAGCATTTTGAGGAAAGTTTAGTTTAGGGAACTTGGATAAGAAGCAATGGGTACATCTGTTTGATTTTTTCCTCATATAATATGAAATTTTATTAAAGTTCGGCTTTAGTGGAACGCTTTTATCAGCGCTTTTGTTTCGTTTCATGCTGTGGTACTGGAGGAATAGCTAACTTATTAACTCACGTCCTAGTATTCACCTTTTTCGGATCATGCGTGCAAGTCCGAAATGCATGAAAATATGCTGCTTTTCAAAAAAACGAATACAGCTGCTCTTTTCGTGAAAAATTAACCCTTTTCATTACAATAAAAAAAAAGGCTTGAATAAATAAAAGTCCCGTTTCGAATCACCACGAAGAATGTACCCAGTGTCAGTCAGATTGCGCAATCCAATTCTTTCTCTGTTGACACCAAATAGACAAGACTTCCAAAGTGGGTAGGCAACAACAGCAACGTTTCCCTCGGAAGACCCTGACTCTGCCAATTATAATATTCATTTCTGATCATTGAAAAACCAAGTCAGCTTGAAGTGATGTCATGCACTGTTATCGTTCCGACCTATACTTCAATTGGACACGGGCAATTATTTTTAAGCATCACTTAAATTGCGATGCCTCTGAAGGCTTTAAGACCCCCTCATTGAATTGAGTGTTTTTTACTATTTCTCCTATTCTTGCCGAAATGCAGCACAACTGCAAAAAGAAAGATGCTGCATCTATTACCGAGGCTGATAAAGCTTACGAGCGGAAGCTAGTGTTAGAAGGGTATGCGTTACTTAACAATCTCTTAAAACGTTATGCTGAAGACGAAAAAATTAGTGAGGAGACCTTCCTTTTATCAAAAAAGCTGTTGCGCCTCAATCCAGAGATTTCTACGCTTTGGAACATTCGCCGCAAATTTATTTTGGCTTTGCCTGAGTTTGCTTCTCTTATTGAAAGCAAGGTTAATATTGATAAAACTTGTATTTTTCATGAAGTAAACAAGCGACAGCATGCAGAGTCCCTAGGGCAGAGTGCTTTCCTGGGTGAGGTTCTGGAAAATAAGGAAGATTCAAGCCCGCTTCAAGAAGTTAAGGAATCCACTCCTTCATGCAATATCTATACTGTATCACACCCAGCAGCAGGAAATGATCCAGAAAGTGAAAGTAATAGCATGATTCCACAGATGGAACAAAAAAAAGAGTCAAATTTGGATGGGAGATTGCAAGCATCACAGAAAGATACGACAGCCGTATCGTCTCATGCGTCCTCCCCAACTGGTGATGATTTGATTTCTTCCAAAAATTCACAGAAAGAAAGTCTTATGAATGAATTGAAATTGACCGAGGAGGCCCTGCGTAAGCTTCCCAAAGGGTTCTGCATATGGTATCACAGACTCTGGACCCTTCGGCAATTGATTAATCAATCGTATGCTTATCTGCTGCTCATCCATGTATTAGAGTGCATTTACTGGCTGCATGAGCTATTTCTTTAATTTTAAGCATTGCAAACACGTTTAATGGAATAATAGAACATGTCATATCATAAATGACAAGATTTAGCTTTTCAAAGTAACTTTATTTTGGATATACACACCTAGCCAGTGCCTATGAGAATATTCAACAGGCTTAGCTTTGCTTATTCTGAAGGATTGAAACCATGAGAGCATCTCAAATTTCCAAGGAAATCTTGCTTGTCCGCAACTCTATTCTGTTGTTGACACTAGTTTTCTATTCCTCTCTTTCTGAATACTTTCTTCTTCCTTTCCCCTGCTTCCATAATTTTTGCCTATACCTGCGTTAACAAGAGTAGTTTAGAATGTATTGAAGGAACCACTTTTGTTTTTTGGAACCTTCCTCTGCCAATGGTAACGTTTCTGAAGGCACGCACAATTTGATATACTTTTCCTTCTTTTTCATCGAGCGCATCGATTTTCCAATAATTCTGTCTCCCCTTTGACCGTACTCACACAGTTGTACAAACAGTTTGTGTATCCATCTCTAATCCAAGTTTTATCGCATACAATTTATGAAGCGTGCTAGCCTTTACAAAAGCACAGCCCCAGACATTGAAAATTTTATCGAAAGATCTTGCACCGGATCTAGTTTATTTTTTGCCTACAGATTTTGAATACAATGGCTTTTATGGCATTCAAACTTTGTGATTTCCTATTTTTCTATTTTTTTCTACATATGCTGCTTAGATATGCCGGTTTGGAGCTTTTAAAGCAAGAACGCTCTTTGTGTTCAATGTTTTTAAAAGTGGATGCTCGTAATTTTCATTGCTGGCAGCATCGTTCCTTTATTTGTGCCATGATGAAGACTTTATCAAAGACCCATGTACCTTCTGCCTCCTGTGAATCTCCAGGTTTCACTTCTTACTCTGCAATGCACATTTTGTTATTTAGAAAGGGTTTCAAAAAGAGTGTAGCCTTTCATGGAATATATATATATATATGTGTATATACAGTATGTTTAATCAACTATAAGCTAAGTAAGATGAGAAACGCACTGTGTGGATAAGGATGATACGGTGTCTTCCTTCTTTTCATAGCTATCCTTTCTTAGTTCTTCTTCTTGCTCTGTAGACTATCAAACGCATACACTGTCCATGCTGTCCATTCTGCTTTAAATAATTTTGCAAGTAAAATATCTCTCTTATCCTCGTTTTACCCACACGTGTCTCAAAACTTTTTATTGAACTCTTTCAAACCGTGTATTTCCTGAGGGTCATCCCCTCTCTTAGAATCCCTTAATTTTCTGCACATCTCTCACATCATCTCTGCTTGTAATTTTTACCCTTGAGAATACTCTCCTCTTGGTAAATCTGTGAGAATACTTCTTGACTCGTGTTTCGTCTCTCTCCTTTTGTTTTGGGAAGCGATACGAGTGCAGGCAATCCTTTTCTCCTATCCTAACTTCAAAGAGGGTCATTTTTTCTACAAATAAGTGTGGGTTACTCTGCATGGGATGGCCTTCTATGGAGGCAAATTTATTTTTTTATTTTTTTTTTGGGCGACTCTCTCTTCCTTCTGTGCCTGCATCTACTGTTGAATCCCATTAATTTTGATAAAATAGGCTATAGTCCGTTTATTTTCTTTAGGTAAAGAAACGGATGCCTCTGTAGAGGAAGTCAATCAATTATTCAGTCAATCCCTCATCCATTCAAATTTTTCAAATTATTCTGCATGGTACTTGAGGAGTACTCTACCCACAGAGAGTGTGGATGTTTCATCGGAACGCCTTTGGTTACGTGAGGTAAAAAATTGTTTTATTTTGTTTCTAAATCCTTTCTCCAGTGTTGATAGAAACAAGGAATTCTTTTCAAATCGTAGTTTTTGCGATATTTTTTAATTTTTATTTGGATGCCGTCAGAGAGGTGAGGAACTCTCTCATTAGAGGTGAGGAACTCTCCCATTCTCGTATTTTATGCTTTTGTGTTTACTATTCTGCAAGGGTTTATTTACTGAACCAGAAGACCAAAGCTTATGGAAATACTATCAATGGCTGCTATTCACACGAGGGTGTGAGACACCACGGTAGGCAGTGTGTTTATACTCTTTGAAGGGATGACCACACTTTCTAGTGGAAGGAAATTTGTATAGAATTCTTTTTTTGTGAAGGCATAGAACGTCTCCTACCACAAAAGTGGAGGGAGATTACACTCTACACTAGACTGTGATGGCAGGCTAGGAAGGGGTGATAGAATAGATAAACTATGGGCTAAGACAAGTGTTTGGTAGGCTATTTGAACGACTCATTTCTCGAGGGAAAAATTGCATTCAAGAGGGGTGTTTTCTGACTTCACAGATTACTGAAATGTGTGGCTGCCTCCTCCTTACGGACGGTTTATTTTTTTTTTCTGGAGGCATATTCTCTCTTGTCATCTTCCTCCTTTGCTACATTCTACGATGGCTTACACAGTATGTCTACCTGCCATAGCTTCTCTTCACAGTCAATATTTTGCCATGCATTCTCTTTTCTGCAGAAATATGCATAGGATGGGAGAGATCTATTTAAATCTCTCTGAGAGAAAAGGGAGAAATTTGTAATAGTTTATGAAAATGCTACTTCTAGCCTGTGTAGAGAGTTTTGAGTGTATTTAAAATAGAAAAAAAGAGAATCTATTTGATTTTAATGAGAAATTTTGTCAAACGTGTGTTGTAGAGGCAGGAGAGGAAAGGATGTTGTCTGCTTCCTCGTAGACAAGGAGGAATCCTGTCATTTTTCTTTAATTTTCCATTCTGTGTGTATATGTAGCCTTTGACATACAAGGAACGTGGGAACCCATTGTATCTCAGATTTTCCACCGTTACAATGGCAGGAATTCAAGGTTTTTAACCATGAGGGGAGGAAGAGGGAATCTTCTAGTTGTATTTATTTTTGGGGTTGATAAACTTTATTTTGCCTTGTGTGAAATGCTGACCTTCTATTTTTCTTGTGGAAAGAAGGAATGTACGCTTTACACACGCTTCTACTCTCTTCGGTTGGGAGAATTGTTTTCTTTTATTCTTTCCTCTTATGTACATTCTATATCCTTTTCATGGAGTGTTTGTCGATATGATTGGATCTCACTACAGGATTAAAGGCATCAAGAGCGATTTTTCGTATGTGTGGCGTTTTCAAGTGACACATATTCGGCTTGCTTCTCCTCAACATTTACCGTACGTTTTTATTCCTTCAAAATGCGATGTTTCTGGCCAAAATTTAAGTTTTTCTGCTATTAAAAGGGCTTGTTTGTGTGTGTTGAGAATGTGTATATGTGTCTGTATCCATTTATTTTTGTGTTTGGATTTTAATCCTATATGTTTTTCTCTTCTTTTTTGCGTTTATACACATCTCCACATCCCCTCCTTGTTTCATTTTGTTCTATTTTGATTTTTTTCTTCGTTTCTCTAGCATCATCGATCCTTTTCATTGCATGAAATTGAAATTCCCTTCAAAATGGGTTATATCGTTTTCCCCTTTCATAGATGTATTCTATTAGATGGTATATACTGTGCGTGTCTTCTAGAAGCTGTCGAGGCTTAAAACAAGAGGGGAGATATTTTTAGAGAGACTTCCAGATGTGGATACTTCTCTTGCTATTTTATTTTCTAAACCTCCCCTCTGTATATTTTTTTCTACAGCATGAGAAATCAGAAACTCGCTGAGATTCAAAGCAATAATCAAATGCCTCATTTTTATTTTGTAATTCCTATTGGCATGCATGGCATGATGACACACACATCACACTCTCAATATTTAGAGGAGGAAGAAGAAGAGGAAGAGGAGGATCCTCTCGCCTATGTGAAGCCCATGCCTGTAGAAGCTGCTGGCATGCCACTCAGAACATCTTGTAAAAATTCTTCAACACATGCCATCGCTGCTGCCTCTCCTAAAACTCGAGATTTGCATGTGCATGCATTTCCTCCTCCTGAATGGCAGGGTGAAGCGTTTCACAAAAATGCGTTTACTCCTGAAGATACTGCGAGCTTTGCACATACCGCATTGGCCTCCTTTAAAGCTATCAAATTTGATTGTAGGCAGCTTACACCGGAGACAGCCTTCCAAATGGTATATTCTTATTCTTTGGAAGCCAACGTTGCTGTATTGTGTGTGTATTTACTTGCTCGATTTCTTTTTATCTTCTTTAATTTATAGGGGAGGCGGGGGTAGACATGTATATCTTTGAAGGCATGGGGGAGTTTGGAGAATTTCTTTGTATGTCTCTTCTTAGTCTTTTCTGCCCCATAGAAATGTATATCTTTTGATTTCCTATACGACGAAGGTGCACACGACTGTAGTGTACGCAGACTCTCTCCCTTTTCTTTGAATTTTTTATTTTGAATTCATAGCCTCATTTTGCCTGCTATGTGTATAGCCTTCTCCTGTAGCCTTGGATGGGCAGGTGGACCCACTGGGAGCTTCTCCTACAACTCCCTCTTCTCTCACTTCTAACTCTTTTTATGTGAACGGTTACCCCCCATCCTCCTCATGGAAGACCGCTGACACCGCCAGTCCTGAGTATGCTACCATGAAAACGATTGGAAAAGGTGTAAATTTGGATATTTTGAAGGATGAATTACACATGGTAGAAGCGCTTGCAGAGCTTGAACCCTCCTGTAAATACGTATGGCTTACTCGGTATGTTTCTATTTTTTATTTTTTTAGTATAGAAGTATTTTGGAGTGTTGAAAAGATAGATTCCTAGCTTTAGGAGACTGGCCTCTTTGCACTGATCTGCATCCACTTGCGTTGTATTTTAGGAATAATTTTTAACTCTGTGCAGATGTCAGATATTAGAAGTACTCTCCCCCCTCGATCCAAATATAGAGGCATACTATGAAAAACTGGCTGCTATTGATAGTGGACGCAAGCACTATTATAACGATTGCCGTATGGCTGTCCGTTTAATGTAGGTGTCCATCCTGTGTGTTAGAGTATTTGATAGTTTTATAATGGTAATGTTATTTGTGGGATGGCTTCACTGTGCACTGTCATTTATTTTTAAATGAATTTTATTTTAATGGGATCAAAGAATGGAGAAGAAGCTTTTAGGTCATCTTTCAGCGAATCTGATCGAATTCGTGAAGTTTGCTGCGGTCTACTGTATCGTAGCTGTAGAGTCACCATTGGTTTATAGCTCTAATCGTTTCCTTATGGAAAGAGGAGAAAATCTTTCTGGTTTTTTATGGAGGGACTTTAATTTTCACTCTAGACCTGTTTATTGGATTTGGAAAGAGATAATTGGAGACGAGAGATTAGAGAGAACAAAATGAATGTATACGTTATTTTTCTTTATTATTATTTTTTGTATATTCTGGCTGAGGGAAGAGGATTTATTATTTTTTTTTGTATATTCTTTGTTTACGTATACTGTAGTCAGCGTGTACAACACGTACTGAAGGCACAGCAGTCATCTATTTGTATCGAGGAGACGCAGGATAGATTGCAGGAAGTACAACCCATGCTAGACTTACGAGCCTTACAACTCAGAAAGATTGCCTATCCTTCACTCCTTGAGGCTATTCCCACGTGTCTTGGTCTAGATTTGTCTAATAATCTTTTAAATAATAGGTAAGTATGAAAAATCAGCATTCTTCCATTTTCCTGTGGCTACAAGAAGCGTATTTAGATCAATTGTTCTGGAATCTCCACCTATCTTTTGCCAGTACCATCTTGCTCTGTACTTCAAAATGTTTTGCAATGAAATCTAGTTGGATTCACTTCTTGTAATTGTGGTATAGAATGGCATTAGAGGATCTCTGAGAGTATACACTATGATATGCCTGTGCTTTTGTGTGTTGTATACTCCATTTTTGCACATATAAATATAACTCTATAGGCAGTAGGAACGACGTAGAAGGGATTCCATTGTTTTTGTGGTATCCACCTTGGTAGTGTTTTTGAAATCATCTCTACAATTTTTTGTAGGCATGTAAACTCTCCTGTTTGCATACAGTTTTTGCAACGGATTATAAAGAACTCTTGGGATTGAATCCGAGGAGTATTTGTGATTTTTAAATGCATTGGATTTGAAAAAATTTTTAGGACAGTGTTGGACTGGAGCATTCCCTTTTTCCCCTTTCTCAAGAAATTGAATCTGAGTTCTAATCGCTTCTCTGATATAATGGCGTTATTAGGCTCTCTTTCAACTCTAGATTTTCTAGAAGAGTATGTTTTTTTGCTAGACATGCTTGTTATTATTTTGTCTTGCAGATGCTCTTATAATTTAAGTTTCCACGCTGTCATGCTATGACAAGAGATACTTTGTTATTTTCTCTGCTTTTAATCATTTTCGTAGAAATTTACCTATGGCTTGTGGTTTGTACTGTTTGTTTATCTCTTGTATATTTATAGAAATAGTAACGTGTGTTCTTTGCTGAAAAGAAATTTTTTTTTATTTACTTTTTAGGTTGGACCTGTCGAATAATCCTTTGGAGGCCATTGCCCTTCACACGATGAAGAAAACGTTACGGCTGAGTATTCCACGAATAAGGTGAGGGCTGCTGAGTGACTGTTATCCTAATTTTCATAACTATTTTTATGCCACTCTCTATCTTTTTAGGATTTTTTCTTGAAATTTGATTTCCGGATGGGTCAAAAAGTAGTGTTTTCTTGAAAAATGGATTTTTTTGGTTACCATTTAGTAGAATTCTTATACCCTCTGCAATTTTTCTTTGAATACTCGAAAAAGTGCGTGGTGTAGCTCGGTCACTTTTCTTCTTTTACAAAATTCATGAAAATAAAACTATTTTGGCGTAAATGTTTTGACGGTACACTGTGTTGACTGTTTGGATGCTTCTTCATTTATGGGTAAATTTCAAGGAAGGGTGGTCAATGCTTTTTTGTGGTGCTTAAGCACTTTGAAGGAAAATTTCTCTTCTATATGTTTATTTTAAGTGTTGAAGTAGGCTGTGATGTTGCGGTACAAAATTGATGAATTTTGGAGTTATATAATACGAATGTTTATTTTGTGTCTCTCCTTTGCTTCTAGGAGGATTCTCATTTCCAATTGTCACTTGGCTTTGCAACTAGAAGCGTTACAAAGTGAAATTACCTATGGAGATGCATTGACAATTTTTAATTGCTATACTATCCAGATCACAGAGGGAGTAGCTAAGAAGGAAGAAAAAAGTGAAAACAGGGAACCTCCAGCAGTATTATTGCTAATGCGTAGCAATGACGTTGATGAATTAGACGATTGGCCAAAGCAAACATGATTTTGGAGTCTTTTGTAAATTTCAATTTTGCCGCTCTTTTTTGTCAAATTTTACGAAATGCTAATGGAATTTACTCAATAATGCGTATTCACCTCATTCAAATTTTTTTTGTAAAAGCTACTCGAACAGTTATAATTAACGGGATAGATAATGGAAATGAAAACTGAAGCATTGCTTCCTCATCAAATTTATTGAGGTTGTTTGAATAAACAAAATTATTTCTTACTTGCCTACGAGGGAAATTATGTCATTCCTATTTGCATGAGCTTTCGGCTTGCCTTCTCTTGTCCTGCCTTGAATTGGACCTTTGCCAAATAGGATGATCGACGATAGGAGTGTTTTTAAAACTTATATTAGATGAAGATACATACATATTTCGCACGCATTTCTTTGGCAACCTGGTATTTTTACATTTTTGTTGAATGCGCACAAATGCGTTTCTAGTTGAGCGCTAGAAATTTGCTTTTCTTATATTTCTCAATGTTAGGAGCAAGATTTTGAAGTGTATCATTTTTCATAAGGTCGCCTTGCTTACTAAGACTACAAGAACACATTGTAATTTCACTCGTAGAAGTGGTGGAGTTAGTCCGGAGAAGTATGCTCTTGCATATTTGCTAAATGAAAGTGGCTATTGTTTCTACTCTAGTACTTCCATTTTCATTGTATTGTAATTACTATAGCGAAAATCATTTCAGTTGAATAAAAATTTCAGCGACTTTGTTCTTGTATTTAAAGTTAACAGATGTCCAAGAAGCAATGCGTGCATGCGTTTCTATAAGCGCTGCCTTATTGTAAGAACTATCAGGAAAAGAGCAAATGTTTCCTTGTGTGAAAACAGCTTGTAAGTGAAACAAAAATATTAGCAGCTAACACTCGAGATGAGATTCCGCTGCAATTCAGGCAAGTTTTTCACCAACCAAAAAATTTTAGCACTAAAATGATGAAAAACTTAAGCATACATACAGTGGAATATCACTTATGCTTTCCGCAGTACGCAAATTGCTTATAACAAGAAGGGTGGAACAGCTTAGCTGTTTTTTAGCCTTTAAATCTTAATTGAAGCTGTATTCTGTAAATCGCTAAATACAGACAATTTAATTACGAAACACTTGTCAATAAAATACTGAAAACTTGCAAACATGTTACGTGAGCGTACTTACCATTACGTAATAAACATGCGGCTAAATACTTGTGTAGGTCAAAAACATATAGTGAGAGTTTTGAAAAAAGTGAACCTCTACGTAAATTCATCGATTATATGTAGAAATGGATCTCTGTAGTATTAACGTTTAAACGTGTGAAGAAAGCAAGATTTGCTCACATTTTTAATGCTTGAAAAAAATTAATTGGCAAAACCGGCAATTTACCCCACCGGGAAAATTACATTATGTTTGCTGGGAACAAACAGTATGCAACTGATGACCAACTCTTTCTATAATGAAACCAAAGCACCTAACCCGTCCCTCTTCCTCTTTGTGGCACTAGATAGCATCAGCCAGCCGGAAACGACCTTAATAGTTTTTCTAAACGCAAAAGTAAATGTTTCCCCATCAATTGCTCTCATATCCCATTATTGTATACTGGACAACATAGACAATAGTGGACTACATCCTCTCCTACTTGCCAACTTGAATCGGAGGTAACTTTGAACTGCTTCCTTGACAGGCAAATTGACGGTAAGCTCATCTAACCAGTATTGCCTATTTGATGCAACTGCTTCGAATCACTTTTATCTCATGTTATCATCATTCTAGCAACAGATGAAGGTAAGAGGAGCTTCTATGTTTTCTATTTTTAGCCTGCCCATACCTTTAACTTTCTGTTTACTGGGTGAAAAGTACTGTACCATGAAGGTGGGTAGTTTGTATAGATGACATAAAAGAGAACTAATAACAATTCTTTTCTTTACTTCGATGATGAGAGAGATTAGAATAATAGGCAGGCGTGAAGGCATGGCATTCCTTATCTTTACAGCTCGCTGCTTAGTAAAGAGAAGATGGAAGCGAATGCGTATTTCAATTTCAGTTTCAAAGGCATTATTCTTTTACGCAATGCTGCAAGTAGTTTCTTATAATTGTATTGTTCCAGTGACTTTTGCAGAGTTTCTACCTAACCCTTGCATTATTCATACATTATTTAATCAAAGCACTTCCAGTACTAAAAATTTTGAGATTTTACAAATTTTTTGCCACTTTTTGGCTTTTTATTTTGAAGGTGTTTGTTGAACTCGCACTTTGCATACCGGAAAATAGTGCGAGATAAATTCTACACGAAAACGTGTCATTTTGCAACATTTTTCATTCACTCTTCTTTCATACCATGTGCAAGTAAGAAATCTCTCATTGATACATTGTTTTACTCGCTTTTATGGAATGTGTTTAAAGGCTTCAAAGGATGAATTAAGCAAAGAGCGGCTGCTAAAGATGCGCCGTGAGCTGTACATGGCCACAAAACGCTCGAAACGACGTTTTTCGTTTTTGTATGGATACACCTTTTGGATTTCTGGTACCGTTACTCTTCTGGTCGGCATTGTAGCCTACGTCATTTTTTTCCCTGAAATCAGCTTATCACAGGTTGGTTGAAGTTTACAGCTCCTTCCTATTTTTAGTCCATATATGAAAAGACGAAATTGTTATTATTTATTATTGTGTATCCAATTACGATAAAAGTGTGACCCAATCGTTGGAAAGAGAACGAATGCCTACTCTTGTTTCAAAGAATTGTATACATTCAGGGAAGAACCTTACTCTAGCAATAAGAGTTGTTGCTGTTGTAGAATGCTTGTTTGTCTATCCTGACTTTTACTGTTTAAAAATAATTGTTTTTTGGTGTGACAGTTTACTTACGTTTGCCCTACGAAATTCAATAAAACTTTAAAGACTCAGGCATTCCGATCGAAATTATGTACCTGTTTGTTAAGAATCTTGTTCTTTGGTACATTTTGTATGTGTACAGAAATTTGTCAACGATGAAGGATTGATTCAGCAGGTGGCTAGTTTATCTAAATCCTTCACAGCTGCCCCCTCTAAACGCTTTGAGGTAGGCTTCTTTATCGATTTTTGAAAGAAGTGGTACTAGCAGCAGGATGTATAGATGTGGTGCAGCAAATATTTTTCATAACATGGCCACAATGTTTCATGTTTTGGTTGGAAATCGGTGTCTTCGCTGTGTTTGATAGGGTTGGACCATTGCGGATGTGAAAAAAATGTGTGGGCATGCTTTCCTTTCTCAAAACTATGAGCAAATTTCTGCCTGTATTCCTAGTGGGTCCCATTCGCACGATATACCCATCGAATTTGATGCTCGCAAAGAATGGCCGCAATGTGTTGGGAACGACGAAGTAAGAACTCTACTAACTCTATTTCCCCAATGTTTCTGCTAAAACCAATGAAAATGAAGGCAGAAAGAGTAGGAGCAGATCGAGGATGAAAATTTTTAAAGCACGCTGTAGTACTAGAAAGCTGAAAGTAGAGCTCTCTGTCCATAAATCTTAGAAATTTTTGGATATGTAGTGTGCTGTGTGTCGGAGAGATTCACTCGAGATGGTTTTGATGCACACGCTCCCTCTTATATTTAAGCCCTGTTCTCAGCCTCATTCTTCTCTTGGCAAAGTGGTTTAAGTGAATCTTTTCTGAGAAGATCCCTTAATTGAATGAAAGCATGATGACGTTTGGGTCTACTTTTTGATACTGTGCAATGCATTTCTTTGTTTTGGAAGGTGATTGATCCTGGTAATTGTAGTGCCAGTTGGGCCATTGCCCCAATTTCAGCGCTTCAGAATCGTTTCTGCATTGATGATCCGGATAAAAATTATGTACCTCTAAGCTATCAACAATCTCTCTCCTGCATTAGTGACCAATTGTCATGTAGTGGAGGTTTGATAGATATTCCCTATGTTCTAGCAAGTCAAAAGGGTATAGTCTCTGAAGAGTGTTTTCCCTTTCAAGGTATTTTATCTTGTTTACATACGATGGATGGATTGCATAGAGACGATATTGGCAGAAGTGCACTATTGATAGTACTTCCTACCATTGATTCGTTTATTGTTAAAATTTTATTAGCAAATTGGCCGTAAAAGTAAATTTTTATTCTTGTAAATTTTTCTTGTTAAAAATTTCACGGTGATTCCATAACGATTTTTTCAAGTACAAGAAGTTTCTCAGTGGTAGCTCTATTTTTAAGATGTTTATTGTGTGATTTTAACGGTTTGCAAGCATGCAGTAAACCTTTGTTTTTTACGGTTAGGTGGGGAACCCACTTCCTGTTCAGAAATGTGTTCCCATCCTACTTGGTATAAAGTAGGGTCAATTTGTAAAACATTTGACGAAGAAGATACGATGCGGTACGTTCACTTTTACAGTACGCCTCTCTTTTGTACTTGAGTTTTTTTGATTTTCGATACTGAAACTTGGTTGTCTTTTCTTGTAATGAGAATGTGTTTTGGACGTACGTAACTCTGTAGACATTGATGCATGTTATAACTATGAAATTTATTGAATCTTGCTTTACTTTATCTCTTGCTGTAGTGAAATTCTATCGAATGGTCCTGTTGCAACAGTAATTCCTGTTTATACCGATTTTCTTGTTTACTCGAGCGGTGTGTATGAGGTAAGCTGTTGCACTATTATTTGTAGCGGATTAAGTGGAAGAGGGTGAGCTCTACTGTTATTAACCTAGTTTGTCTAAGTTGTGATGAAGCGTGATGGGACGGTTTCTTATGAATTTAACGATAGTCTCGACGTACCTCATCTTTATGGCAAAAAAGTGGAAACATACGTTTCTGATTCATTTTTAAATTAAAAAGGAGTCCATGCATGTCAATTTTATGTAAGACATGCTACTGTGGGCATTCTCCACTTTTTATAGCCTATCAAGACTGCGACTATGTTAGCACATCAAGAACCGCGTCCGGTTGCAATGCTCCAAGCTATAAAAATTATAGGTATAAATGAACTTTGATAGGCATGCATAGTTTTGTTTTTTTTGCCCATTTGTCTGGTACTGTGTATCTTTCTTGAAAAGTGAATGGAGCTTGCATTTTGGGATTTTATGAAGATCGTACACTCTTTATTTGCTTCCATGCTTTGTTTTCATTGTGCTCTGGTTTTACATAGTCGTCGAAAATAATATTTTGTACGTTAAGAATTGGTTTGACTCTGCTTTTAAAATTCTTTCCAGGTTGGGGCGTCCAAAATAAGAAACCGTATTGGCTAATTGAGAACAGTTGGGGACCAGAATGGGGTGCGAAAATTTTTTTTCTAATGTATACAAAAATAAGTTTGATTTTAGTCGCATGTATTTTCCAGGCTGTTTAGTTTGTGATTGGAAACATTTTATTCTGCAAACTATCATTCAAGGCTTGTTCGATTACTTTTTGTGACTACATATGGCTTCTCAGGTGACAATGGCTTTGCTAAAATCGCTCGAAAGGTATTTAGCAGCGTGGAATATTCCGTTGTAGCTGCTGCCCCAGGTACTCTAGTGTTTTACGAGGGAGTGAAAACTTTCATATATATTTATTTTGTTTGCTGTCTAATTAATCAAATGACACATTCTTTTATTGCCTTGAAAGCTATTGGCTTGACTCAAATTTTTTTCAAGTTAAAGTTTTAAATAGTGCGAGATTGGATTTAAACTGGCATTAGTGGACGTTTTCCCTTCAAATTTTATGTTATGAGTACTTATAGTAAAAAGAGGAGAAAATGTGTATGCATTCAATGAGTTTGTGTTTTTGTCTGCAGAGAGTTTCCAATCATCTGATGAATTACATACGGATATGGATACTTCTTTCATGGAGAAGGATGATGTTACAGAAATCGATATGTCGTAAGAGGTACTGCTATGTCAAGTAGTTGTGCCTGGAACCACTGTCGATGCTGTCCGAAGAAAAAATTTTCAAGCCGATTTGAATATACTGACTTTTTGTTTTCATTAAAGATACGAAAAATGAAAAAGCGAATATGGAAGCAATGTGGGTATGCAGAAAATGTAGGTCTAGATTTTGTATCGTAACCTCTGCGCTTCGAGAGGTAGGAAACTTGATTCATATGTCATTTCGCTAATACGGGGCAACTGAAATTACATTTACAAATTATTAGTGAAAGCGTTTCAATTTGTTTAGAAGAGCTCGCATAAAATACGATCTCCATTGTGCAGGTTAGAATTAATTTTCGCTTTCTTTACAGCATATTCAAAGTAAATTTTATATGTCAAGCCTATTGATCTACGCTACTAGCTGCTTTGTTTCTGTGAAAGCATGCATAACGTCACTGTGTTTGTTGCATTTTCCATTATTGTAAATTGAAATTGCATAGAAGAATGCATTCAAGCGAAGGGGTGCTTATTCCGAAAATGGCTTGGTAAAAAGAAATGTTTATTTATCTCCATGCTTACCTGAATGACCTAGACGTCGTAACTTCTTTAGTGCAAAAAAGTAAATTAGTTTATGGGTGCGCGTACATGGCTTTTAAGAAAAGATCAAGCCATCAACTCCTTGAAGGGATAGAAGATACTACTATCTCCGTTTTCAAGTAGCTTCGGCAGCTAATTTTTCCATTTCTCAAAATGATAGGTATTACTTTTTAACCTGTGTAAAATCGATTTTTGATAGAAGTGGACATCCGTGAAACAACTTAGAGGGATTCCACTGCAATTTTAATTGGAAAGATGGTATTTCGTTAGAAGCGCGCACTCATTGTGGATTCACACATTTTGCTATAATTACGGAGATTATTACTGTTATAATTTCACTTGTAGACACTCTCAAAAACAGACTGTAGATGCTATAAAAAACATAATTTTTGACGCTGATGCTTTATAAGAAAACGGAAAAATGCAGAATGCCTCCAAATAAGCAACACAGTTACTTCACAAATACAAACTCGTACGTAAACGCAAATGTCATTTGTATGTAGAGGAGCTTGCTTCTGCATTTATCGTTCGTTGCCAGTTACTCTACAGAACATTTTCCGCACCTTCGTTCCATTGAAATCGTTTAATGCTTGAACTCTCTGTGTTCATTGTACGTATGCTGTTGAAGACGTAGTAAGAAAATGCTGTAAAAATGATATAATCTATTATCACCCAATAACGGGTGATTGCTATGCGGATACAAAAAAATAATTTACTAGAGAAAAGAGAAATTCAGATGATAGACACCACGCAAGTGAAGATATATATATCACTTATAAGTTAGTAGACAAGAGCACAACCATGTCGTTGTCGATTCAATGTAACGGTAAGGTACAAGAAGCAGCACTTATAAAATCCTATGTACTAAACGAGAATATGACTTCACAATGTAAAGCAACACATGCATTGCCGGAAATACAGATGCAAATAGGACCACGGGGATCAAAACTTAATGCAGATGGATTCTGGTCAATCTCTTGAGCTTGTGGATACCATTTTTGTAACCCTTTACGAAAGTTATGTGCAAGGAATCGAAAAGAGTGGAATGAGAGTTGTCATAAAATTACATGCTATTTGCTCAGAGCGAATGCTTTTAATGCTGTGAGATTACGAGACAAGCTGAGCAATTGCTCGTAAGGAACTTTTCCCGTGCTACCGGAAAGCATCGCACACCACCTACAAAATGCACAACATGAAATATCAAAAAATGACTAATCAATTCTTGCAGTGTGTAACGACAGCTATGATGATATTAGATGTTGAAACATAACGGGAGGAATGTGAAATGTATCAAAATAGAAAGGTCTTGGTACCGGCGTATTTAAACATATTACAGCAGCTCTTTTTTTAGGAAACAGCTTCATAGCAGATAGAGCAACATAAAGGCCTATTTATCATTGCACTTGCTGAAGATGAATAGGCAAGCTATCCTAACTACAAAGTCGAAGCAAACAAAAGCAAGGCTCAAGCAGTAATAAAAGTAAGCATTTACTCAACTGGAAAAATATGTGCACTTGCCTAAAATACATTGATCATGTGCTTGCATGACAGTGTCGCTCAGATAATTTATTATTCGCAATTTGAACGGGCAGGCAGTTTGCCATCTTAAGAATAAGAAAGCAGTCAAGCGTAGTATGTATTGGAAGTTCTACTAGATAGCCCATCTGCTTTACACCTTTGTTGATTCTTCTCATTGCGACTTGCTAGGCTTTGCTCCTACGCTGCATCACCATGGCCTACTCCTGCATTTCCAACTTTCACTTCCACAGTGAATTACAGAAGAGCACAATATCTTTTATCTTGCTTATTCAAACGTGCCGAATATCGTAAATTATTGCAGCTCGGATAACTTCTGCTATTTGCACATGAAAAAAAAAGTAGGATAAGATGGGTCTAGTCGAGATTACAAAAAGGGAATAATCTTGAGCTATAATTGTAAGTAATAAATGCAATGTTTTGTTACTGGCTCAACTTTAGTAAAACTAGAGCTACTGCAAGTTTGCATGTTTCTGAATAATAGCAAAGATTCCATATAGTGCGTAGCATCAGCTTTGTCGCTATGATTACCATTGCTGGTATTTAAATAATTCATATTCTTTAAAATAACTTGAAGAGTTATGCCTGGTAATAAAATTGTCATACGACGCATGGGAAGCAATTCGTTTTGGCCCCTCGAGATAGAACAATTGCAACTTTGGCATGGCAATTCTATATTTTATCTGCGAATTGATAAGTACATGATAAAAGCACGCTAGTTGAAATCATTTCATCTTTAGACGAATCCAAGTTGAACTCTCAATTGTTCTTGCTTTCTTACAAACTGATAAACGAAAGCTCAACCCAAATAAAATTTTAATTGTATGATGCTATTTGTAGAACAGTAGACTTCCATTGTTCAGTTATGGCAAGCTAGAGAATTCATAAAAGTATAATATATGCCAATTCGTGGAGCAAATAGGTTTTCCAGAAGAATTCAAAATACAACCGAGCAGAGCAACAATAAAGAAGACACATGCTCCCCGGAAAACTAGAGCTATAGTACAGGCAGAAGCTACTTTACTAATTCAAATGGCAACGGTAACTTTGAATTGCAGCATGCTTATTTTTGCAATTCATTTGTGTTTCTCTTTTTGGGAAAAAATTCGAAAACAATGCTAACATCTAAAATAAGTAGCTAGTAAAAAGGTATATATTCAAACTCCTTCAACTTTAACTGCTAAGCGTGCTTATGTAAATTAAAAAAGAATGATGATCCCTACTGAAAGATTATAAACATGCTGTGCTTTCTCACTATGTTCCGTACAATTGCAATGACGGAATTACTCTTGGTAAACGAATAGGCTAGGTTAAAAAAGATGTACGTTTGAATGTTTGGGAGACGCATGAGTGAACAATGCCTCCCCAATTTCAGAAAAATAACATCGGTGGTGATTTCTTTTCTCAGTAGCCCAAACAAGAATGTTTCATTTGTATTGAAAGGCAGTAATTTGGATAGAGTCGATATATCATAAATTTGTATTAAGAAGATACCATTCATGGGAGACGACAAAGAATTTGACTAGTCAGTAGATTATTTTTGGGATCAACACAATGATAAATGCATCTATAGTACTATGGAGTGGATATTCGAGGTCAGGCAGCTCCCTTGGTTAATTATTTGAAAAGAATTGAAATGCAGTAGTCTTTATGGTAGATTAGTAATTCTTATAAAAGTAGCCACAATATCTCAGTTTGCTTCCACTTTTATCATACAGTTAGTTTATACATTAATACCAATGTTTACCGTTCATTCACTTCTTACTATGATAAGTTTCACAAACCTTTGGCGAATTTCGCTTTTCTAGCATTCTAAATTTAGCTACATACGTCTTGAAAAAAGGGAAAACAGGATAGACTTTCTGTGAACGTGGTGTTTTCTGCGAGTTACTCTAACGAGAATTAGTCACGCTCTGCCAGTCGTATACTAAAGACTTCGGCTGAAATAGTTCTTTTAAGCAGTAGGATATTAAATAGGTTGATTCTCCT
>JADAQX010000502.1:0-37471 GCA_015476325.1 Cardiosporidium cionae
AATGTTTGATTGTAGATGCCCTTATGTAATTAAGTCTTTATTCATGAGCAAGAACGTTTAGGTGTGTGGTGCATAGTTAAATCGTTAGATGTAACATTTATTAATAAGATTGATTCGTTCGGATAAAGGTATTTTAACAAATAATAAACTTGATCCCTTTGAATATTGATTAAATTAAAAGTAAAGTGTTGCTCAACCTCATTATCACATTTACCTGTAGCTTCTTAAGCCTCTAACCAAAAGCGTGATTATTGTGCTTAGCAAACCAGGAAATACTAACCTTGGTTTCAGTTCCTATTGGTCAATATATCAAGGTGGGTTGCCTTGAAAAAACTCATTAATTTAGTGCTGCTACAGCTCTAGTCCCTTTGCGACAGCAAAAAATTCCAACTTGTACAGTAATAGTCAAAGTCATCTTATAAAGTAGTACTCACTCCCCTTGCCAAATAACTTGTACCGAAACTCAAGATGATAGTTTTTTAGTGCGAATTTAATCAGGTAGGCCTTGGTATTATTGCATAACTTTGTTCAAATCTTTGGACATTTTTGAGACAGATTTTAAGTGCTTTTTTTCGAATGTTCATTATTTTTTTCATTTTTGTGGCCGGCTACTTTTTCTACAACAGCAGAAAATGTGACCGTAAATACGTTGGAGAACTTAGAGCATGCCAAATTAAGCACAATAACCGCTCAATAAAAGTGTTGGCAACGCTGCCTCTATTGACTTAATTTAAATTTTATTCTTACTTGTGCATTTGATACCTCTGTTCTAGCTTGAAGTGCTAGTTAGACACCCAGGGGATAGAACAAAATAAAATATATCTATGAATTTCTGCTGCTGCAGATATGGCGGTATATCAGCCTACAACAGGTTGATCACCTAGATTGCGCATACGGTTGTTACTCTGCTGGTGCTACCTGCCGGCAATATCATTTTTCATACCTGTCATATAGCAATAAAAAGATGTACCCTTGTAACCAAAGATATTTCTTATTTCTGAAATAAAAAGCAATCTTAGGCATTCTTTATTTTCTCTTGAAAAAAAATTGTTCTTAAACTGAAATAAAAATTTTAAAATTGTTTATAATGAAATAATTAGATTTTACTTTCCAATCCCTTAATATTTGCTAATTTGGATTCACGCACCACAAAAAATATAATGCAACCGTTTATTGGACTCAGCGTATAGAAAAGATACATGCCGAGTAACCGTTCACACTAAGAATGATCTTTTAGATATGGATCCATCTGAGAAACAGCTAAGAAAGTGCATCAAGCAAAATTCTAAAAATGAAACCCAGTTTGAATCGAACGGTCTTACAAGCGACAGGGACGGAAAATTATGACAAGAGTGAAGCTGAATCGCGTACCCGCTCAACCGTTCTGTTGTTTAATCCACATTTTTTGCCTTGCGACAGAAGTAACTGTACAGCGAATAAGCAATTATCAAACAAAAATAAACCATTGTCTACATCTATACCAAGCAACGGTAATGTTGCCATTTGTATTGGAGCGGAATTTTTTATTTGGCCACTGAAATCTCCAGGTTTCTATGCGTTACATAGTCTTAACTCCATAACTTACAATGTGCTTTGATGGAATAAAATAGGGTTGCTGCTAACCTTGCACACACTATTTTAAATACCATTACAAGTTGTGCTACATTCATTGTTACTATACCTTGACAATGTACATGCTAGCTGGTGTTTGTTAAGAACGCCCTTGAAGCACTCATTGGAATATTCGATTTCTTGTTTATGCATTTCATTGGTATTTCAGAGCAATACTTTTGCAATGTTATAAATGAACTTGGAAAAGAATCTGCGCGGGTAATAATTTTTTCTAGTATTAGCTCACGTAATATAAACCCTATACTCGTAAATAGTTCGGGTAATTTTACAAAGGATATCGTTTATGGTTTAAATTCCAAGCATTTGAAGAGAGTTTTTTGCTGTCTGCTACATAGTCATAAAAAGAATAATTACAAGGTAATAATGAAAGGTTGCCAAATCTTCCAGCAGCCTTTAATTAATATTTCAAATTTTTATCTCCAAATTAGATTTGTTCTCAAAATTATAGAAAAGTTTGCTTTGTTTAATTGCTTTAACATAATTAGTTGTAGAACAGTAAAATCATATGTCGATTTTGTTTAAATTACATAAAAAAAATTAATAAATAAGGATACAAAAATTACAATACCATGTAATGTTTGTTGAACATTATTGAAAAAAGAAATTTCAAAACTACAATTTTAAAAATAACAATTAAGCTACGTTACTTACCTTTGCACTAATCTACCCTTGTTTTTTTCTAATTAGAAAAGCTTTTTATGTTACTGGTCGTATTTTTTATTAACTAATTTTCTGTGTACAACTTTTATTTTGCTTATTTACTATGGTAGAATTCCCTCACGAGTAAAAAGGAAATTTAACGTATTATATAGTTTGGGTGAACGAAATCAGTTGATTATGCATTTATTTCCTTTTTACTCGACTGAACATGCTGATACTGCTGTCTGTCATAAACTTTTTCAGGCCCAAAAGTTGAAAGCTCCAATCACTTCTTCTTTAAAATTAGCGGATCAGGAAAATCAGATATATGTAAAAGACATCAAAATATAATTAAAGCATTCAAGTAGATTTTGCCTCTGTAGGCTGAAAAAATATAAACTGCATTTTTTGGTTTTTACATTAAGAAGCTCCAACGTTTCTGATTAAAGAAATAAATGTTACAAATAAATTTACAGGTTCAATTTGTCAGAAACAGAGCTACAGGGCTTCTTAGGGTAACAAATTTTAGAACAATTTTCTGTTTTTTAATTTTGTAAAATTATATCAAAAGCAAATCATTTATAGCATTATGTAAGCATTATACAAGGCAAAAATATTTTCCGCTTTACTTTTTGTGTATGATAGGTTGGAATAAAAAATTTGTGGATGAGTGAAAATAAGGGCCTTGTAAAAGCAGACAAACTATGTGTTCTCGGTACAATGCAATTGCCAAAATGTATAAGATAAAAAGCAGCTCAAATAAAAAGACTTGTAAAATTTTGAATTATTTAATTTGTTAAAGAAGTACACCAATGAATATAAAATAAAAATGTTTTCAGACTTCTATATAGTTGAAGAATTTCGTCGACAAGGATATGGCAAGGTTACTTACTAATGTAATTTAGCATTACTTTATAAGAACACAAAAGCAGTTCTTGCCAAAGTTGAGATGTCTAATCCCTTTTTTTGATTTTTCAGATCCTCTTTAATTGCATGCTTGAAATTGAGGGAATAGAAGCTAAAGCGTTAGGGTAAGAAAATGCTTATAATTTAAGAATTTACAAAAAAATAAAATTCAGCAATGAATCTAAAAAAAAGTAAAAGAAAAAGGCTAACTAATATGGTAACCATTATTTTAAGTTAAATTAATCATTATCAGTATTTAATGTGCCTGATATCCAGTAGTTTTTGTAAATGGTATAGAATGTATAATTTTTTGAATGTTTACTTTCTTATTCAATTTATATAGATATGATCGACCCTCTAGCAACTTTTTGGTCTTTTTGAAAAAGCATTATAATCTAACAAGTCCAAAATGTCAGGTATTTTTTAAAAGCTATCTTTTATATGTGTGTACAATTCCTACAAAAAGAATATTTGGAGATGCGATTATAGTATTATAAAAATAGGCATGATTTGCAATTTTTGCAGTTTAACAATTTTGTGATCTTTGATCAATCAAATATAAAGGTAATCATAAGAAGCTTTTTATAAAGCCACTGCACTTTCATTTGTAGAGACCTACATATTAAATTATAGAAATGTATAAATGAAAATGCAGGACAGGTGTACGTCTCATGTGGGAACGAAGAAAGATATTTGCAATGATTTCAATGCACGCAATTGTTGAGGATAATCAAAAATTGCCAATCAATAGTATGATAAACACTTCAGAAACTATGGTGCAAGAAACTAGCAGATATTAAAAGCAGCCATAGCATCAACCTGTCTCCCCAGCAATCTTACACTTCTTTCTTATCTAAAAAGCTAAAACTTGAATAAAAACAAAAACTTCCTGATGTAAAAACCATAATACTTCACTAACATATTCACAAAATTTTCAAATTGAAATGCTTTTGCTAGTTTCTCCCTTTAGCTGAAGGCATTTTTACACGGAAAAATTTATGAGGGTCTTGTCGCAGACATCCGAATGTGAATATCGAGTACCTGCTTGCACCCGGATAATACTTTTTCCAGTGAACCGATCTACAATATTGCGGACATAATTATAGTTATTACAAAAAATGCTCGTAAAAAATTTTTACCACTCCTGGTTTCTCAGTGAAATTATCCAGTTTCATCTTATCTCGATGTCGCAGGGTGACAAACAATTTGTAAAGAAATATCACTGGCTCACAAGTAATGATTCTGAACGATGATATTGTGCTTTAACGCTTTTTTGTCTTGTGAAAAAAGATGTGTTACTACTACTAAATGCACATTGCCATTGGATTTGTTTTTCACAATGTATAGAGGGATTTCTGAGGTCATACATCTTTGTAATATGCACTTCGCTATCATGGATATTATCAAAAGGAAAGAATGTGCATCAATTGGAAAACCAAATCAGCTTTCTAAGTTCAATAAACCTAAGTTCTCGGATTTCTTGTGAATATTTTTACAAAGCTATTGCACTTTCTCTGTTTAAAATTGCTTGGCAAAAGCGGATTTTTAAAAATATATTAAATACTTTCTTAATGTTCGAGTAATCCGAGGAAGCATAAGATTTTACTTTACGTCCATCGAGTGTTTTATTTGTTTGCCACTACTATTTAATTGCAGCCGAATTTTTTTTATCATTTCGTTTTCATAGAACAGTTATTTGTTAAAAGACAAGAGGTGCTGGTGAAAAAATATTTTTTTTGAACTCATAAACTGGAATCTTTTTGCAACATTTCATGAAGAAATATACTAGGTCTTTTTAGTCCCTAAGGAATTTAGTGCAATTTAAATTGATTTCTGAAGAATGATTAGAGACAATGATATTGTGCCAGCTTCATGCGCAAAAGAAAATGTGAATTATCGTTTCCGCGTATATCTAATCGTCTTTTTGAGTAAATACTCTTGGGGACCAAACTTGCGGATAAGCCTTCGCTGTAGCCGTTGGTTGCATAGAGCTAGCAACAAGTGTCGGCGGAACATCCAGAAAATTAAAGGAAATAAAGATCTGTCGTCAATATAGATCTACAAATTAAGCGAATGGAATGATACAGAGGATTACTGCGAATCAAACTACGATTCTACTGAGAAATGAATTTTTGTTCGCTTTTTATATGCTCACGTGATGTAATTCCCTTTCAGACAGTGTAGTGCTAATATTGTTTTACATCTTTAAGGCTACTTACCTTCGCTCTCGTCAACACCAAATACTTTGCTTGCTGAATTACTTCTTCCTTTTCCATCTTTTCATGAAAGTAGTACACTCTTCAGTGGGCTGCTATCTTACTGCCCCATTAATCTTTTCCTTATGATATTCGAAGTGGCTGCAGTGATTAGCCTAGAAACATGCAGCACTATTCCTCATTGGCATGCTTTTGATTGCCATTTCGGAAATATTTTCGAGCAGAAAGCAGCTGTGTACCGCACCGATAGTGTTTGTTGCTTTTCTTATCAAGCTTTATTCGAATGTTTGGGTTGATTTTTATAAATACTGTTTGCTGAATTTCGTTACTTTTGTTCATTCACAGTTTTGATAACCTGGAATTAGAATAGTCATGATTTGTCTCATAAGGTTCGTTGTGCAAACTCAACGAAATTCACTTTGTAAGAGAGTATGCATTTTGAGATGTGTGCGCATTGGCTTAAATAAAGATGCATACAAGGAACAGTGATAGGAAGCGCAAAATTACAATTTGTTTTATCCCAGAGACGAGTGGATGATATGCACTTGATGCTTCTAAAGCAATGCTACAGTGCTTCATTTATTTTTTTTCCACAATTGGCAGTGGTATTTTTTAAAATGAACTGCTAGCCGTTAATCAAATGATATCTTTAACAGGTGCATCTTTTTCTGTCCCAGGAAATTAGTTCCTTTTACCAGTAGGGCCGTATATCCTCACTATTTCCACTTTGATAGCATTGCAATTTAGAACTGTTGTGCTATAATATCTCCATGTTTTGACGCTGTTTTTCAAAAGTAGCTGTGAAATCGTCTTGCTTTGCAATTCCTTTTCTCGCACTGTAAAAATTATAATTTTATACTTGCCCAGCATTTGTTGAAATGCGCATAATATTTTTTGAAATAAAAAGCTTACTTAAAATATCGTATTACTGACACATTTCTCAACATTTTCATAGCTTTTTCATGTAGTTTGTAAATATGGAGAGGGCTTACAGCGCACCAGTTTCTCTTCAATTTCCAAGTGATGAGATCATGCCACAAAAGCTTTCTTTCAATGAAGAATCCATGTACCCTAGCAATGGAAATAGACATTTTTCCTCTCAACACTGCTTTAATTTGTCTGACGAGGTATGCAATGCTATATCCAGCCATGGTACATTATTTAGCCTCCGAGAAAATGTAGCCTTCTTAAGAAGAAGTTTCACTGCTTTGCATTCTTTTCTTTTTCTGTTAAACCTTTATAGTTTCCAATTCGTAAATTAACTCTGCCGTCGTATTCAAAAATACAACAGCCGCCGCTGGAAATGGGTGCAGAATTCCCAATTTTACAAGACGAATCTAGTGGTGCAATTCAATCGGTGACTTCTTTGGATGAAGGAATTTTGTTGCCTGCTAGAACATTTGGTAATGATTATATTGGCATACGATAGAGGTGATTACTTGGTAGTAATTTTGTAAAAATCATCTTCATTTTTTTCCTGAGTTTTTGATTAAGCATAATTAGCCTTGCTTTTTTGTTGATTTTTACATAAATGATATTCTATATAACCAGTGTTTTTTTTGTATCTGCATTTATTTTTAGGGAAGGATTCTTTGATGCATGAGGTCAATGAGTTGCATGCTCAACGATTAAATTCTTGTCTTAATGAGCGGCAACAAGCACCTTTAAATCCTTCTTTGGAGTCAAGAAAGGCTTTGGTTCAAACAGAAGGCTTTACCTTGCCATTGAGTGGGCCATTTTATATGGGATCACATTGGAATTCATTGGCAGACGATAAATTACTAGAAGCTTGTCTTTATTTTATGCATTTGAGAACTGAGTTTTTACACTTGATGGGCTATTCAATTGTAGAATCTCAATGTCATCCTTTCGGGATAGAATCTACATCTGAACCTAAAAAGCGACGTAAAAATACTTCAAAAAGTATGAAATCGGCATTACAGCGATCATCTAAACGGTCTAAATCCATTGCTTACTCCCCAAAGAAAGTGGCAATAGATATGAACTTGTTTCAAAGAGCTTCAAATTCAGCAAGCTGCTCCCCGTCAAGTGACATTGCTTTTGCTGATCCAATTATTTGTAGTGATGAGGAAACACGCGCTTCTGGTGTCCCTGTAGACCATCCTTATTTTAATCGTGCTAGGGAAGTACCTCCTGCTGACAATACTGGAGAAATTCCCACCATTACTAATGGTCGTTATGCATCTCGCCGTCTGGGATTTTTCAAGGAGAATATGGCTGCATTATCTCTTGATCATTCAGATTATGCAAATGCACGAAAGAAAAATTTACCTGCGGAACACTTTCCTTTAGCTGATAATAATGCAACTCCTGGGAGGCCACGCATGAATAGATCTGATTTTGCTTGTACTTTATGCCAAACACGTAATACCCCGCAATGGCGATATCTGGACTATGAACCAGTTTGCAACGCATGCTATATGCGAGCGCGAAAGTTACAACGTACATCGAGTATTCAAAGCAATGGTATTAATGGAGGTATGAGATTAAAATTGAGTTGTCTTCAATTTCCTGGCGAAAGTAATGAACTACAGAAGAGCGATTCTTCGCAGTTGCACGCTACAATCATTCCTTCTGTCAAGGGTGAGCCCACACCGGCTGATTTATCTCAGTGTTTTGAATGCCCTGTAGAAATTCCTCCGAAAGAATGTATTGAATCCACTTTTCAAGGGATAGATTCTGAAAAGGAAGAAGTAGCAAAGCATGCACTGGAAGCAGAACATTTGAGAGATGAATCTTCAAAGCTTTTAATCTTTGAAGAAGAACATCAAATTTGTCATCTAAGCGATGCAACTTGTCAATTCTCTAAGCGGAAACAAGACCAAATTCCTTTTGCTACTACATTTTATGATAACTGTGGCCCTGGAAAGTTGGAATACTTGAAAAAGCAATCTTTTTTTTGTCATAATTATGGTAATCATGCAAAATATGATCCTCGCATTCGTAAAAACCGAGAACTGAATGCGTTGAACTGGTCAGATGATGGAGAGCAATAGTAATTTTCATTTCTTTAGAGCATCGCGTTGCTGTCAGTGGATGATATGTTCATAATTGACTAGGTGGCATGGAATCGCATCAAAAATATTTCTAGCTACTTTGAGCGGATGGAAGTTCTATCGAATGCTACCAAGTTTCTTGAAAAATAATTAATCAAACTAATACGTATTTTCCAGATGCTATGTATCTTAATTATAACTCAATTTTCTCATTTATTTTTGATCAATTTTTTTCAATATTTTCTGATGTTTTTGAGGGAATTTAATTAATCAGGTTAGTGTAATTTTACCGAAATACATAGAAATTTTTGTATTCCTTTGTTTTCTGCTTGAACCATTTCTTTTTTAATAGAAAATCTTTGTCGCTTATAAACTATTTGAAGCATATTTGTTACATCTAGAGCATTCTTTGAAACTCTTCTATGGATGTTATGAAATGAGGAGTAGCCGCTGTCTTATCAGCGCAGATATATACCTGTGGATTTATGCATAGCGCAGCCTCAGCTAAAAAGTGCTACCCTTTTGGCTTATCTTTCAATCAATCTTTTAAAAGATGTATCTGCTTTCTTGATATATTCCAATTATTCATGTCTCTAGGATTTTCAATGGCTAGGATGTCAGGATGACTGAAGAAATTCCCAATCTCAATGATCATTCTCATATTGGAGAATATCCAGGAAGATTTGATATATGTAATGTTGTTGTACTTTCTGTTGATGTTAATTTGAAAATAGCAAAACTGACATTCTTATTGCAAACGATCAAAAGTAAGCAAAATTGCTCCTCATTATTAGTTGTACAATAAAATACAAATGTATATCGTCTGCAAATATCTCTGTTCTGGCAACAGCTCATCCTCATAACCTTCAATAAGTGCATTCATTATTTAAAACATAATTGCGTCAATTTATTTGATTATCGCGTGCTATTTAATTTGAGAAATTAGTTTTAGGAAGAGCTGTAAAATATTATTATATTTGGAAATAAATTTAGTATATACTTTTTTGTATCACTGTCATTTTGTTTCCAATTATGGTGGGCCCCAAGATAGGTTGAAAAAACACAATTCTATCCTTTCTTCGGAAGCGGTTGGTTTTTGTTCAAAAGTTTCATGCGGCTTCCGTATGAAAATTCTTTGCTGTCTGGTACGAAAATTATGCTTTCCAAGCATTACAAAGCTGCTGATCCATTACTATTCGTCTCGCTGCAAAGCATACTGAAACAGTGTGAAATGAAGTTACGCAATAATTACGGAAACAAGACCATGTCAGGTCATTACTTAGGCCTACTCCCAAGCTTACACTATATTAGTACAGGGTGGAATTGGAGTTGTTACGAATTGTAATTAATAAGGATGGGAGCTTTTACTCTTCTATTTGTGTGTGGCTTTTTTACACTTAGGTAGAAACGAAAGTCTTTTTAATTTTTATTATAGTGCACGCCGAAGAATAAGTATTATATTTTATTCTTTAATACTTTTTTATTGTCAATGTAGATTATTTCATCATAAAGTAATAGATGGTGTATTACTATGTGCACTGAGTGAATTGCAACTTAATGAAGAAGTAATGCTCAAGATATTTGTTTACTGATACCGTAAAGCAGAATGCTTCGCTAATCCCTAAGTGACCACTAGAGATTTCTAAAACCAAACCTTACACCTTTAGCTATTAGGAGAGATGTAGCAGAATCGGCGAGATTATTCAGATTTACCAGGCCTGTAGGTTACTGTCGTGAAAGACGAATCGATGAGAAAAACGAATAGAGCATAGAGGAGAATTCAGCAGGATCTACTCATATTTCTGCATCGTTAGGTTTAGTTAGTAAGCAAGTCGCGTTGCTAACGCGCTACACAACTCTAGTTGTTTTTTCTGATTCTGCTTTTGGTAGAAGATCCAACAAAATTCAAGTAAAAGGAAGGCTGATATATATACTCCTGCGTTAAAAATTCGCTAGGTTGAATAATAATTTGCTTAAAATAAAGCGATTTAGAAAATATTGGTGAACGGTCGTAGCCATGATTAAGGACTGACAAATGCACGTGGCTTATAAACTACAGAATTACCTATACCACCAGCGTTGTTCAAAATAATCAATCTCCTCATAGTATACAGTGAAATGATTGGTTTTTATGTTTCTTATAATTTGCACAGTGAATCATCATCACAAGGGGGAAATGCTTCGGCCTTTATAGCTACGGACTGCATTACGAGAATCTGCATGTCTCGAAATATTTTTGATAGCTTCAGTGTTTAGAAGCATCGACCAGCTGCAACTAAAGCAGTATGAGATGTTTTAGTATGGCTGAATATCACAAACTGATCATTAGGTCAAGTAAGAGAAAATGTCTTCGCAATTTGTGTGTACCTTTCCCAATATCGCGCAGGAATTTTTTTGATATGTAAAGAAGTCTTTAAAAAGATAGAGTGGCAGTAACTGAGATGTTTTGTTACCGCATTTTGTGTCTAAAGTTTATGAAAATGTATCTGTTATGCCGGTTCTGAAATTTTTCTCGGTTAATTGCACAATTAGGGCTTCCTAACGATAGATCTAAATTAGCAGTCAGCCGTACATTTGGTGTTACATCTCCCTATCTCCTATTCAATCTTTATCAATCAGTGAATTCCTCTGCAGGCGTTATCAAATCAAAGATTATTCTACAATCATTGTAATTCATTATTAATGACATTACTACATAGCCTCACCAACACGGGAGGGAGGCAACACAAATGGGCGTATCACGCTGCCAATAACACTGCTACCGTATTTCTCTTGTTGATTACTTTTGCTTTGCCTATTTCATCCATAAATGGAGAATCTGAAAGTATTGCTTTGACGCAAGCGAAAGAACAGGAACTTAATACTCGAGTTCAAGTCCAATTTGTAAATGCAGAAACATCGTCACTTCTGAGATACATTGAATCTTGTCCGCATGAGCGACCATCGCCGGGTTGGGATACCTTGTTATCAGTGCCGTTGCCTATTAGCTACCGCCATATTCTCCTTCGATGCTCTAACCAACACTTCTTTAAACAACTTCCTACACTGCCTCTTGAGGAAGAGTTGACTCACCTGTTCATTAGGCCAAATAAATGTACTTTCTACAAAATCCTGCAACAGCAACTCAAGGCAAATACTCGCTACGGTATCAAAGAATCGTACCTCGGCAGCAGTGGCGTTTCTGACTTCATCTTTTGGTTGCATGGTCAAGATTCCCTCCCTCCATCCAAATTCGTGTCAAGTGAATTGTGGCAACAAGCCGAGAAACTCTCTAAAATACAATCAATTGCAACGGATGAGCAGACGAGTTCAGCACCTTCATTCAGTAATTCCTTAAAGTACTTGCGCGAAGCCATTAGTGATTTTCACGGACTGCCGCGTATATGGGACCTGATTCTAAAGCACACTTGGAGGACAGATTTAGAGGGGAGCATTATTGGTAGCAACGGCAACGCAGTTCTTCCTATTGTAGATATACCTTCCATTAAACTTCCTCCTTCTAGAGACTATGAGCGATACTACATCTTGGAGGTTTGCATGCCTTTGCGTGGTTTGTCGCATAATATCACCCATTTGCAAACTCCAGTTCCATTTAATCTTGTTCTTTTAGAGTATAAATTTGGAGTTGCACCTGTATTTTGGGTTATTGGAATTTCAATAAGTATTTCTGCAGTTTTGTCATGTTTTATTATGAGTGCTACCATAAAATTTAAATTCTGCAACAAGCTTTATCGATGGTTTACCCGATCGTAGGGATTCAGTGCCTGTGAACATATTGCGGATGCTTCAAAATAATCCTGACAAGCTCAAAATTTATTTACCACTAGTTAAAATAAATTTTGCCCTTTTATGCAATCTAAAGTTTCACACTTTCGTATTTTCTATTGATATATCAAGAATTCTTTCTTGGTATTCTAATAATAGAATGGATTAGCATTTAGCAAGCTACGTGATAACAATCCAAATGTAACCTAAATTAAAACCTGAACCGTTAGTTTGTTATAATCGCAATGATAGCTAATGTGAATACATTTCCCTACAACTGCATTTTAGAAGATAAGACTCTACATCTTCCATGCTCTTTCATTTTGTATAATTGATATGCTTTTGGATATAATTTAAAATAGATGTAGTTTAAATACATTATTGCTTCAGCAGATATTAGAGCAGCATAATTTAATTGAGTTTTTAAAGAAAAATAGCAAGGAATAGCCACACAAAAAAAGCTTAGTTTAGAAGCATTCTATTCTTTATGCATTCCACGGCGATGCATACAAGCCTCGAAGTTTAGACATCCCTTGCCGGATGAACTAGCACTGAAACGATTACGAAATGATCGGGTTATTTGTAAAACATATGATAGGTGAATGTACGATCGTTGGAATATTCAAACCCGCAACACTTCGTGCCATGAAAATCAAAATCGAATAGTCAAAGCATTCAAAATATAGATTTTACTTTATAAGTTTCAAGTTGTAGCGCATTGGCAGGCAAGTACAAATCCCTTTCTAGAGGCCATGGAGATAATTTAGCCACTACCAATTAATCTCTTCGCTTTCAGCGGCTATTAAATACACGTTGTATTGTCTCAATGAACTGTATCTAAGGATAGAATCTATTGATAGTGAAAAGCAGAGCCAAATCACTCCAAGCTTTACTACAGATAGATAACTACTACAGTCGACATAGAAATTTTCGAAAGACTAGGAATACAAACGGTAGAAAAGGTGACCCCTAACCTTTCATACGCAGCAAAGCACTTTATCTGGAATATTTCTATCTGTAAAACACTGTAGAACCGTCGGCAACTTCCCATTGTCAATGCTCAACCATGGGATACTGTTAATTCAGAAGAGGCGTTTGCGCTGCTTGCTGTGCTTGCATCAGCTGAGCTTGGATTTCAAACATTTCACACTCCTTCTCGTATTGGAAAAGAACGGGGCCAGCTAAAATTAGACTTCCTGTCAACACAATCCATAGTGTCTGGCGACAAGCCAACCAACTCATGCCAGGAATACATTTTAGACGTTTGACAACAACGGCTCTTTTTGTATCTCCAAAAAATTTGCTTAGTATACCCCCCATTGTGCAGAATTGCGTAAGAAGGAATTGAAAGTACAAACGATAGTAGTACAGCAAGCTAGATAAGAAAGAAAGACAGTTACAAGAATTGTCTTAAAATGCAAAGGAAGATTGCCAGAAAGAGAGATATTTTGATAAACTGTTTCCAAAGGATGAATAAGCAGTACATAATCACAGCGAGCTGGCAAGTGGATGACAAAATGTTTAGGTACAAAATGGGCATGCTGGCCGATAACTAAACAGTGTGTATGTTGAATGAGCAACTGCTATAAAACTCCTAGGCAAAAGCAACTAGTGCTGCAATTGGGCTTAGGGCATAGCTTAGAAATTACCCATCATTAAACTATATTCTATACATCACAATATAAGGTTCGTGGCAATCATGAACAGGGAGATGAGAAGTTAAAACTTCAAAAATAATTGCTGAACTCCAATACATGGATTTGGTTACAAATTGGCGGAGCTGCCAGACATTTTGTTTGATGATTATTTTTGTAGTGTAAGAAGAAAGGCGGAGATGATTGTTGAAGATATATATGTGAGAACGAAATATAATTGTGCTTGGTTAACACGAATGAGTAGCTGACTACCTTAAATTTCAAAAAGATAATTCAGAAACATATGAATACTTTAAAAAACAATTAGGCCTTGACACTCGGTGTACTATTTACAGAATACAAACATGTGAATAAGGAGTTGGCCAATAAATTATGCGTTTCACTTCCCTTGCAGTGTATCAGTAAATATTACAGCAAAAAGAAACAATAAAAATAGTAAAAATACATACACTTACAGCTAGCATTGAAATTACTCACTTTAAAACATTGTGATTGCCATAAGCACATGCCTATAATGAAGCATCGCAATTAGGAATTCGATGATGGGATGTGCGCATTCGAATCAAACAAAAGGATTATAGATTTATTCAACATAAGAACAAGTCAAGGCTAAAAAAATGAGTTATCACTTGTCACATTAGGGAGAAAAAGAGTCTGATATATTTTCGACTAAAAGAAGTCACTTTCAAACGGGTATTTTTCTATATGAAGGTAAAATTAAATAGTTATCTTAAAGTTGCGGATAGGTTGGAAAACTTACAAAAGAAAAATAAGTACGCGTAAAGCATTCAAAGTTTTATGATAAATTTCACAATAACTGGTAAAAAAACTCGATTTAAGCGAAGCTATATAATTTTGCTACGTAATAATGATAAACTAGTTATTGCCCTTTAAACGGAGGATCTTTACCATTGATCGGGTTTTATACCAAGGATACTCAGTAGTATTGACTGCGCCAATACAGTTGTAGTCACCAAGATTTATTTGATTAGCAGCTGAAAAAGGCATAAAGTTCAAATAAAAATAATATAGGCTTCTTGGTGTCAATTATAATTAACAAATAAGCCAATGCAAAAGGTCATGCTTAATTTCTTGCTAGAGAACGCTTGTACCGTTTACAATGGATAATCCACTATTCCAGAGAGACCTGCATGACAATTAAATAAAACAGTGGAAATTAATCTCCATCAAACATAGTAGGCATCACATTTTGCAATATATAATGATGCCAGAGGCATCTAATGTACAACCAAGAATAGTTATTGACAATATTGCCGTATCAAATTCCTAAATTGAACTATTTATAGCTATCTACTATCATACAAGAAGCTATTGCAATTTGTTAGCAATGAATGTGCAAAATGGGTGATATAACACACTGTACCATCCAGTTAGTTCGTTAAAATAAAAAGAAAGAACGAGGGAATATACATAGCGTAGCACAGCATGTCATAAATGATCTCTAATCATTCCCGCTTTCAGCAATCGTGAGATTTTTTCTTCTTGCATGGATGAATTTAGTGACCTAATACTAACCGAGTGGGTATATTGAAAAAATATAGATCACATATATTCGAATTTTCATTAATTTTTTCAAAGAGTATCCATTCTAAATTAGTATCACGAGGAATGAGAAATCTCTGAGCAACTATATCCGTTGAAATGGGGTGCTCGTATAGGGAAGCAATGGTATTCTGGTTAAAAAGACATTGTAGCTCCACCAGAAAACGTGGTAAATGTTTTTGAATTGTAGATTGAGTGTATGTGAAGTGTGATGAAATACTGTAGGCGCTATTTGAGATGGTCACAGCACATGCATCCCATGCATAGGGATACTTTGAAGAAAGCTTAAGGAGAGGAATAGGAAGATTGGTTTGAGATAGATTTCTTTCTTCAGAGTAGTTTGGTAAAACAAACATTAATAGTCGTGGGGTGAGGAACGATTCAGGTAAAAAAAATAACCTGAAGAAAAGCAGATGGACTTTTCATAGCCTCCAGTATAAACTTCTTGTTAAAAAATTATTCATTTTTTCAAGACAAGAGTATCAAAAAGTTAGCTTAGAACATAATACTTTAGCGTAATTTTAAATGCACAAGATACTGCATGAACCTATAAAAAAAATCCATTTTAAAGACGCATAACTCACTATTTTCGAAACCCTACTGCACAACTCACCGCGAAGTATATGGCAAGACAAAAACCACAAAATCCAAAGGTTTACAAGGTACAGTCGAATTTATCTCATTTTCCATTTTCATAAATGTATAGGACCTGGCATGCAATAGAAAAATTGGCAAATTTATTGTATCTCTGCCAAAATTAGGTCATTTAAGATACAAAGAGCCCATTTTTACAAAAAAAAATATAAAATACAAAATGTTAGCAAATTTCCTTCTGAATTCCTCACCAACAAAACATCACAACGTGTTCACAGTGCATGCATCGTGCCGTTGCACATACTTCAATAAAATCATCATTTTTTACTGAAGCAGTGGCTGAAAAAGGAGAAAAATATGCCTGACAGCTTAGGTCATCGTATTTGCAATTGTTTGAGGTCGAATTTACGCAGTGGAGGGTACCCTCTCCCACAAGCCATGTAACCATTGAAGTGGGAGTCAGCCGCAGTGCGTAAGATTGGCAGACAAGCACTTTTTCATTTTTAGAGAATTTCTTACTCAAAGAATCAGGGGAAAAAATTGTTTTCAGGCCTATCAAAGTCAATGCAAATACATCTTGGACGTGACGGTTCAAATAAGGCGTGAGTGAATAACTCAAGATGCTACAAAGAGGAATTTTCATTGATTGGAAGAGATGAATCCGTGGAACAGTCCGATAGATTGACAACTTGCTACATTAAACAAGAAGGGTTACATCAAGTAAAAAAAATTAGAATGCGAATAAAATTGCCACCGCCATCTTTCTCATGCACACCATGATGATGGAATGCATGCCTCACCCGGTCATAGAATTGCTATCCTTTATTGAATTTGCAATGCATTCCATTAGTACTATATGCTCTTCTCCTAGGAAATTTACGCGTGTGGAGTGTATATAAAAATATTCACCCTCAAGCAAGGAAGAAGGTTCCTTTATCTTTGTGCAATCTAAAAGAATAAAAGACATGCTAAATACGAATGGAATAAAACAAACCAAGAATTAATTGTACACGTAACTCACACTGTATAGTTTCTAAACACAAGCCTTTAAATAAAACACAAGAAGGATAAGAAATAAACCGCATCCTTACCCCACGGTTTCAGGCTACACACTTTTGGAACCTCAAAATATTCAGATATTTCTCCAAGGTTATTTTGCTCCTGCAGATGGGTGACAGTACGCTGGTAAACATAGAATATAAAAAAGAAAGGATGAATATTAGTGGAATGGCCTTTAAAAGATAACGAAAATACTTCAATGGGACACATGTGTCATGAAAAAATTAAAAACAATGCTCTACCTCATAAAGGTCAACAGGTACCCATCCCTGAGGTAATTGCATCCACAAGGAGATAAAACCAGAAAAAACGAATACTATTTGATCACATGGATTGGCAGATGAAACACGCTCAGAGGATGTCGAGCTTTCATCAAGATTTAGAGGATGTCCACCTTTTGAAATAGCCATAGCAAGAATTTCTTCACCTAGGATATAAGCAAAGAGAAGTATCCACTAAAAATAATAAATCTTTAAGACATTAAAATGACTGAAACTGTTGCGTTCTAGTAAGGAAATATAACAATGGACATTTTCACTGATTTATTCCCATCTCATTTTGAAAGTGGGCCCTCCTGATTAAAACATTGCATCGTAATACTATCCACAAATGCCATCACTACAAAATAGTTTAAACGATCCAAAGAGTATCAAATCGTAGCAAAAGAGGATTAACCATTACTACTACCTGTATGAATCTGCTCAGACGTAATCCACGGTAAATTTCCTGCCTCTGACTGTACATTGCTATAACTTCCTGTCTGAAACTTATCCAGTGCCGTTGATCTAAGCGAAACATCTCCTATCGATAAAGAATTTGGGGTATATAATGCATTTTTATCAGCCTCTCCATTATACATAAAGGACTGCTGCTCGCCACCTGTCAACGCTTTGATTCGCACCTTTTCCTCGGAATTCTCAATAAAATCTTTACTTTTAAGCAGGCGATCCTCTTCAATAAAATAAGAAAAAGCAGCGTGATTCTTGAATATGTAATTTTCAAGTTCAAAACATGTGCATTCCAGCAAATCTATAGACTTGTGTAGCCGCTTATTTAGTTGTGATGAAGGATTTTGACTGAGAAACACGAAGAAAAGAAATCCTAGATTTATTTATACATGTAACGTCTCAGATTTTTCTTCCTTTTATACATTGACATAGTACGATGCTAGAAGTAAGGTTACACACATAGTGCAAGGGAGAAATAAGCATTTTCTGGAGCAAAAATAAAAACGTTTAAAATTAAACTAATCAAAAGATAGCACTTAGTTGACATGACACAAATTCTCTTATATAACACAAAAAGCATCCAGAAATATCCCAAAGCACACACTATGCCCCATAAGTTGGTAGTAGATATTTACAAAATACACACATATTCTTGCATATTCGGCAGGAAACTTTATTTCTATACCCCATTGTGTTAAGTAATGAAAAATTAGCAACTATAGCAGGCGTGGAGCATTATGTGTGTTAAAAAAATTACTGCTATCTCACTTGAATTATAAAAACATATACGCTACTCTATATGAAAATTTATTCGTATCAATCTACGTTGCTTATACAGTTTCCTGAGATAAAAATACACGCAATGGCGTTATACAAAACTTTTATCCGTTCAAGCTACACCTTCGAGGAACTCTCCCTTAAACGAAAGTTCAGAGCCACTTTCAGCTCCAAAAAACACGAAAGAAAGAAAGTTTCTCCTTCAATACGCACCTAATGAATTGGTGAAGCCGTATCAGTGCAACTAAGCAACTTTCTTTAACACAAAAGACACCAAAAGCATCCTTCCATGGGTAATCTCCTATATGGTATATATGGAGGGAAAAGAAAGGTTTGAATGCATAATATTGGATCGTTGGTTTTATCACATTGCAGTTACTCAAACTAAAGGTGTGATAAGAATTTATAGCACTACAAGAAAACACTTAATACCATCAGGAATGAGTTTTTGAGCCATTATTGCATAAGGATGAAAGAGTGCAATGCCTATTAGAAAAACCCGGGCAGGAAAACTCTGCGGGATAAAATGTTATGAAAGTATGTGGGTTAGGGGCGGCTTTTTCCGTTAAATCGCTTTTCCATGGCGGTAGAAGAGGATGGCGCCTTGACTTAGTAGAATTACTCGGTACATACAATTACACCTCATTGCGGTACTGTAATTGCTCGCAATAAGTTTAGAAACATGATGCTGATATTGAGGAAAATGCCACAGTGTCCACAAAAAGGAGGAAGTGTTTCAAAAACAAACACTCCGACGATGCGTCATGCCACACACGTATATTCTCACTCATGAAATGTAATATAACCCTGGCTACAGGATACCAATCAAAAAATAGAACAGCTGTACCCCGAGCAAAGATTACAAAGTCATACTGAATTGCAGCTGTAGAAACACCTGAACCCACGTATAATTACTTATAGGGTACATCCATTTGTACAAACCTATGCTGCACAACTACTTCACTTTTGAATAGAATACATATTATGAAGAGATATGCAGGGTTCCACACAATGTGATTCATAAATCGAAAGAAAAATGGTGGGCATTTCCTTAAATTTTGGGTTTTCCAAATATCAAAGGTTTGAAAAGCCTATGTTCAGACGAAAACTCTGTTTGAAAAAATGAGAACTTTTTCAGCCTGTTCTTTTTTGTCCATTCTCTGTAATTTATTTGTAGGCACTGTTTGTTTCTGTTATATAAGTCTCCCTAAAGCGGTTCATCACGCAAGTATTCAAACATGGCAGCTAAATTTACATTCGCCCACCCCTTCCAATCGCAATTTTATGCATAGGAGAAGGGATCTTCTTTGTTCCTTATTCATTGTCGCGCCTGCATATCCTAACTTCGCCTTTCTGAAAACCCATCTTCAGTCTCTCTCCATAAATTCGCCAGTTAATCCTTCAGAATCCTCCTATGATGTGAGCTCCCAATTTCCCCTTTCAGAGCGGATCAACCAATCGAAATACTCACCAACATGGAGGGATTATCTTGATTGGATACCTCCGGATGCTACAGCGTCCAATCAAACGACTGACAATATTCCCATTGAGGATTTACCTATAAAAGAGCTCGTGGTTGACAATAGGACCATTCAATATCGCCAAGCTTCTGATAACTCTCCGAAGTATATTGATATACCAACCTACAATCAGCTGCTACAAAATTGGGATCCAAAGGAATTGGAAAAAATTCGCAATGGTTACCTTACAATTTTTGACGTTTTACTCATTTGGACCTTTTCATTTTAAGAGGCTATTGGATAGCCTAGAAATATTTAAACAATTGTTTTTAGAGAACAAATTTCAAGCCTATTAAATTTGTTTTTTTTTTGCTCTGTTAACAGAAAACTATCATGATTACAACATTCCACCAGGATTACCAGCGGATAGTTGGATTCCATTTCCACAGTCTTTGGAGAAAAATAATGAAATAAAATGTAAACATATTCACACACAAAAAGAGTAGTAGTTTTAGTGCCATTGTCATTGCAGTTAGTTTTCTGAAAGCTAGAAAAGTGTACTTTGTTTTTTGTATGCTAAAGGATGAATCTCAGTGAAAAATTAAGATAAGCCTTCTCATTACTGCTTAAAGTTTGTAGTTAATGGTGTAATTACCAATTTTTTGAATAAAGGAAATGGTATTTGCTTTTATATACTACGGCTTGCTTATTTTTAACATGGATTTGCTACAGTAATCAAAGTTGACACTGAAACTGAAGGCTATGACTACATTCATACATACTACGATTCTAGAAGAAATTATACGTGGAGTTACAAGCGGTACAATCCTTACAAGATAGGAAACGTAAGAAACTTCGTTCAATTTTGATTGTCGTAACTCCCGTTTTGTTGGGTTATCCTTTCTGCAATTTTTAGCAGAATTTGTCGTATATACTCAGTAATCTCTCCGTGCATTTCTATATCTGCTATTTAAACCTTATTTCGAGTCATTTCCTCTTTGAAATATACATTTTTGCTTGGTATTTTTCTTTCTGTTGAACTCAAACCTTCAAAGTAGGGAAACATTTGTTTTACATGCAAATTTTCTACATATTCCTTAAAGTAAACACGAATGTATATGCTTCCTCTGTTTTTAGCAATCAATCCTCCCATTTGAGCCTTGGAAATGTGAAACATTCGAAGATCAGCGCTAGTAATGTTTTGATAACGTGTTGTTGCTTTTGTGTGGTATTTTTACTGCAGGACTATTCAAATTTTAGCTTCACATGTGTCAATAATTCTGTAAATAGAGAGGGGGTGTTAACTTTTTTGTATTATAGCAGTGTGTACTTCATAGTCTATGTTTTATTTCTACGTGAACAATTTCCTTGTTGTTACTTTTAATTGTTTCTAGTTATCTCCAGAATGTATCTCTTCCTCCCAAAACTCTGGATACAGATATATTTAGGCAGCCACCCCTTGCAAATATGATGACGGCGGGTAGAAATTTATATATTTTGAGGGAGGCTGCAAGTGTAGAAAATGCATTGTTTTACCCCACATTCTCCCGTGAACAAACTCTCTTCTATCGACTCTTGGCTAGGACGTACTTTTTTAGTGTTATATATCCTTCTGCAAAACGTATGGAAATGTGATTGAATAAAAGAGTAGAGAGATGCTATGTCTTTTTTTTGGCTGTGAATGAGTAATGAAACGAAGGGAAGACTGTGTTAATAAGAGTATATAAATACAATTGAAATGTGTGTCATGCTGCCATGGAATGGCTTAGTTTTCTTTTTATAGGGATGAGTTCTACGCCTGCGGATGAGCAGCAATGGAAGTATATTCCCATTAATCCTTTTGGAGTGGGGCCGACGTATCAAAAATTTTGGGAATTGCATAGCATCAAGTAATGTAATGCAGTGTAAATTTTTATTAAAAAATTGCCTTTATTACAGTGTAAAAAATCGTTTTCATGGCATAAATTTTATTTTTTTGGGGTATGGAACATCTTTGGATCGCCTTTATTTTCAGTTTTAATATATAAAAAAAAAACGTAAAAATGTCCTTGATTCAGTCAGCTGACGTTCTTAAGAATGCCCATTTATTTTATATGTAGAAAAAAATGAAAATGTATTGACGTGTTTGGATTTGTCTTTATTCTACTTCTATTTCAAATACTGTAGAAAAAACAAAGATCGCAACCCAGAAATGCGTTTTCTTCGCCTAGGAAAGAGTGATCTCATCGTAAGTGTGTAATTATTTCCCTATCAAAGGATGAAGAAACTTCATGCCTATTTTACGTTCACTATGAATATAAAAGAAGTTTATTAATAAGATACAGAAAGGAAAATGCAGCAGTGCGTGGGTGTTCTCTATATTTTATTAGGTCTCTGAAATTTGCTTGGGTACCATGACCTTTGGCCTGCAAGTGGATGAAACGAGAGCCCATGCATTACTGGATTATTGTTATGATGAATTTAACGTGAATTTCTTTGTAAGAAAAGAGTATTTCACTATTTTATTTTACTGAAATTTTTAATATTTCCCCGTCCAAATGTGAGATTTTGAAGTAGAGACTGCATTGGGTTGGGTTTGCATTCGTAGAGGATTTTATTAAAATAGATTTTTTTTTTTAATGAGAGAAGCGCACTGTGTTGAGACTTCTTTTTTTTTCTAAAGATAATTTATGACTCTGACATTTGCTTAGCTTTCAATGAAGCGGCTCTCAAAGAGTAAAAGGATGATAAGGATTTTTTTTTTCCTACTGAGATTCCATCTGGAGTCACATTTCATGTATTTCTCCTCATAATAAATGAAACCGTTACAAAGTACTTCTCTTCTCCTAGAAAATGCCTGTGTGATTTTATTTCACATGAAATTTTCCTATGGAGGAGACTTGAAATGCCTTTTCCACATTTCTGTTTTTCAATGAGATCTATGACAGATCTGATGAATGTTTTTGGACTAAATAGGATACATCCGAGCTCTACCCACTTCCTGCCAGACCCTCTCATCATGGAAAAGCAGAGATAATCCTTGGAAATTGGATCAAAAAACGAGGAAAGGAACATCGTGAACGCCTTATCATTGCCACAAAAATTGCTGGTAGAACAACGAATTTGCCATGGCTACGCTCAGAACAAGAAGGGTACTCTCTGCAGAATGATAGAAAATAAATTTTGCCTCCAAAGATTTCGAAACAGAGGATAGATCCCACTTTTTTCCCGTTTCATAATGACATTGAAATGTGTTATTATCCTTTTAGTTTAGAGACTATGGGATATTTCTAATGACAAAGGCATGCAAATTTTTGTTACCATTGAACGTAAAGAATGATAAAATTTACAAAGTTTAGGATTTTTTCGTTTTACTAATGACTCAAATCTGCTTGAATAGAGTCAATGGGATTATAAAGGATGTTGGCTTGTTTGTAAGTTTACAGGGATTGTATACAATCGTTTCTGTTTTATATTTTTTTTGAGCAAGCTCTACTCGTTTTTTTTTTCTTTCTAAAGCAGGGATGGCTCTCGTGGCACATGCTTATCAAAATCTCAAATTCATGCCGCTGTCGATGCTTCTCTTCATCGTCTTCAAACAGATTATTTAGATTTACTACAATTTCATTGGCCAGATCGATATGTTCCTTTGCAAGAATCTGCTGACTTTGGTGATATACTTTTTGATAGTGAGGTACTTTTCTTTATTTTTCTATCAAAAACATCTCTAGCTGCATATCTTATATCTTCTGCAGACCTCTTTTGCTTTCCATGAACAACGAATCAAATACTGCCTTTATCTTATCAAATCTTAAGAAGGATAGGCATGTAGAATTTATATATATATATATTTTGTTAAGCTTTACGGGGGGAATGCATGAGTGCTTGTGAAAGTCGATCATGCTATCCTTTCTCGTTCCTGTTTCCTTTGTTTCTTTATATCTTTAATAATTTCTTATCGAATGCTTACTTTTTGTTCATGGAGAGTTTTGTATCAAGAGAAACCAGCAGAAAGTGAAAAATCCTGTGGTAACACTTCTTTTTTTTTTCCAGAGAATGTATTCAAGTACTATTTCAATGCATGAGCAACTGGAAGCTATCCAAGAATTGATTCAAGAAGGGAAGGTTTGTAGGCCTTTCGTGACGCTTTGAAGTCTCGTGTAAATTTTAGCAAGACATCTTTTCTGGCTAATTTCGAATAATTTTTAAGGATTTGGGTTTTAGAAAAATGGCATTTCTTGAAGTATAAACATCCAGAAATCTCAAAATGGGCACAGTCTGTAGTAGAGTTTCATATTTTTCATTTTTGTATATCTGCAGATCCGTGCATGGGGGCTCAGTAATGAAACACCTTGGGGAGTACTTCGATTTTGGGAATTGGCTAAGGTTTGCAAAGAGACGTTGTATTTTAGTTGGTCAAACGTTTTAGCTACAAGGATAAATTTTGATTGCTATGATTCAACCCAGTATACTCTGCTTACTAATTAAATAATACCTACTGCTTGTCCTACCAAGCCAACAGACTCTGAAGACCACTAATTCTGTTTGAAACTTCTTAATTTCACCTTCTTGTAGCTTAAATATATCTACGGTCATGTCTCGTACGTCTTAGTGTGTTCTCTGCTTTGCATAATGTTTGCATGCAAATGAATTCTTGTGGAAAACTTGAAACTAAGATTGAAATTTTTTAATAGGTTTGTGTTTTGGTGCATACATACTTTTAAGGAAATGGGTATGGCTGAAGCCGCATCTTTACAAGTTCATTACAATCTTCTTTGCAGAAATGATGTTGAAAAGAGTTTTGTAGAATTATGTCGACCAAACAATACCGGTACAAATGCATCTGTGACCCTAGAGACGATAAAATCAATATTGCACAGAGTAGCTTCTGTAATTCATCCATTTTAGAGGAAAACTGTTTAACGTTCAGTGTGTTATATAGTTTACAAACGACCAAGGGAGTAAAGGTGTGGTTAAAATAGATCTGCTTGATCGCACTGAAGACATTAGAGAAATTTTATTTTCTTATGCTGAATTAGGTATTGGTATTTTAGCCTACAGCCCTCTTGCGGGCGGTATATTAACGGGAAAATATCTTGAACATTTAGAATATCCAACCACCGGGAGAATGCTTCGTTTCCCTTCTTATATGAAGCGACTCAGGTTTGTGCGTAAACACTACAGGCATCGAATTTTTTTCTGGGTAACACCCTTGCATTCTCCTTTATAAGCTGGGACGGAGAAGTTTCATTGGGGATGTCTGCTATTTTTGTGGGTAAAGGTAAGGTGTGCCAAATTTGGCTTTCTTAATGGGTACAGTAGTATCATTCAAGCATGCATGAAACAAGAAAGTTAACTGCGTAAAGCACTATGAGTAGCCCATGGATTAGCAGTGGAAACAAGAAGAACCCTTTTCTACCGTATCCTAAGCGGCTTCTCAATGCACCTGTTGATAGATTTATGTGTGTGTGGTTGGCCTACTTATATTGACAGAGGTTCTCTGGCGGCGCGAGCTATTCGGGAATATCATGACTTAGCTATTAAAAATCAGATGAAAAACCTTGCCATGGTAGCGCTACGCTGGGTTTATTCTCGTCCCTTTGTTTGTAGTACGGTTAGCTTTTGTAGAATGAATCTCTCTTCGATTCATGTAAACTGTTTCAATCTGCATGGATACTACACTGGAGCACTCATATTTTAAAACGCGTGAACCTCCCTGTTTTGGTGCTATCGGGGGGAAAGTTTCGTTAAATTTGGGTACGCAGAGAACTCGTATCTTGGTTATTTTTTGTAAGCTTGTAAATCTTTTTCGGGAAATTCTGACACGTTTCTCAGGTTCAATCTCTCGTTTTATGATAAGATGCATAGTGCACCGAATCATCGTACTGTTTTTTTCTTCTTCTTTATTGCAACTCTATCTTACTTTTTTCAGATAATCGGAGCCACTGATCTTCTTCAACTGCGAGAAAATTTGTGGTGCACAAATGATGCAATTTCAATAAGTGATCTCATTGAGCGTGAAATTAATGCTCTTCATTGGAAATGGAGAGATCCGTTGCGTATTATACAATAATAACGCTTACTTTTTCTCTATCCTGCCAGTTTTTGATAGATATACTACATTTGTTGTAATTTTTTTGTAATTATCAATTCCTGGGGAAAGTACAATACTTATTTTGTGTATATGGTCGCTTTCTATTCTTTAGCACGGGAAAAAATTAGTGCATGTTTTCATGATTTTGTAGTAGTCAATAGTTGTGTCAATCGAATTATACGATTACTTTATTAATATTTGCCAATTTGGGAGTTGCCACTCCGTATTTTGACGAACAAATTTCTTCTATACAGCTTCCGCACTATACAAAGAATACATACTTTTCTTATCGGTGGACTTTGTTAAATTAACAAATAAAAGATCTTTCTTCTGTAAGAAGGTCGCATTGCAGAGATAGATGGAAACACAGCTGGTTGTAATGCTCAACGATTCAGTTAAACTAATTTCCTCGTAACAGCTGCGAATTTGATATCGCTGTATCAATCCTACAAAAAAATTTAATTTTATATTTCTATACTTTAAACTCTTCTTGCTCATAGAGCACCGGATTTTTTTTTCATGTTTCTTAGTTTTTTCACTTACAAGTATCAGTATTTCAACAGAAGATTAGTTGGGTTAAGGGGTATATGATCAACCTGGTCATATCCATCTTTTCGTTATCTATGGAAAATTTTCGCTTATCTCTTCTCACTTCCGCATTACATATTTCCGGTCATAGTAAATTTAAAAAAAAAACTTGTTTGATTCACTTGACTTACAGGAGCTGATTTAAAAGCAGATATTGCTTGTTTAGAATTGCAGAGACACAAATGGTAAGGAAAACTGAGACATTTTCTAATGCTTTCTTATCATTTAGAAATACACTAGTTTGATTGATTGATCAGCTTTGACCAAGATGCCATTATGTTGTTACATAAGTTATTATAAACCGTGTTATAATAAATGAATTTCGCAGAGAAAATCTTAGTTTAAAAGTCTTTAAAAGACCAAGTAATCCAATAATGCAATCACTCCGATGAAAATTATTCCTTGTATAATATAAATTTATTGAGATTAATTAGTAACAATTTGAGAGGATATGCATATTTCCAACGCATTTATACTTCAATTTTACTGACCTTTTTTTACATGTACACCCAATTGCTATTTGTATATCATTTAAAAAGCAAAAGCAAAACCGGAAGACCAATCTGCTTGTAGGGCAACGCATAATTTGATGCTATAATCCTAATCAAGAGAACATTTGCCCTGAATAAACTTTTTAATTTTATTTTGTATGGAGGCTGCTGAATTACAATTGGTATAGAGAGGGGGTTCAGCTTATATAAGAATTAGACTAAAAGTGTTCAACTTTTACCGAGAAAAACTACCGCTAATTGCTCTTCTGATCTATGCAAAAATAAACGCTTTCCTATTCAGAGAGATTCCACTAAAAACATGTCTACACCACATCACTTTTATTTGATTACGAATAATAATTGTTGAAAAGATGCTTTTAACGATTTAACCAATTTCATTCTATGGGCAAACAACAAACAATGTGAGCAGTTAGCTTTTTACCTTCCTTTTGATTTGTTGTCAACCCAACGCTTTGTGCTTCGTCTATTTCGCTATTTTGTAGCGAAAGAGCAACGTGATATCATTACCATGTTGGTTTGAATAATAGATCGTTTTGCCGTCTCTTCTTTGAGCGTAGCCGCTTTTGTCAATATATCAAATGACACGAAAATTGACTTTTTTTTTCTGAACTTTTGCAACTGCCTTCCATTGTTGCTTTTTCCTTGTATCTAACTCTTGCATTGGCTCGAGTTCCTCACAACCTGGACGTGTTACAATTGTGTTGGTTGAAACTACATTTGATGCATTACCTCTTGCTGGCTTTGACTAATATGTAAAATAATTTTACTGAACACACTAAGGCTATAATTGTTAAAAGAAGGCATGCGTACACCCTAGCTAACTGTACAGAATAGGGCTTCCGTCACTATCCGGTGTGAAGCGCATTATAAAAATCTTTTTGAGTTGCTTCTTTTTAAAGTTCTCAATTCTTTCCCTCTTGTTAGCGGCGCATAGCATTTGCCACAGGGATATTTTTGTTGGCATAACAGTACGCAGATTTCGCAGATACAATGGGAGTTCCTTCTTTTTATAGATGGCTGTGCCAGAGGTATCCGCTTATTGTGAAAGATGCTAATGATCAGGATGAAGAGGGCGAAGCCGGCACGTATCCCCCCATTCCGAAAGGCGAGGAGCTTGACAATCTCTATTTGGATATGAATGGCATTATACATCCATGCACGCATCCTTCTGAGGGGGTATACCATTATGCTTTACTGAGCTTAAGTGTTTACTATAGAAAACAGTTTTACAAATAACTTGGGGTTTGGAAAATAAGTCAAAAAAGTACAAATGTTTTATGAATTTTTTTTTTTGGTTTTGGTGAACTATTGCCTACATTCTCGTAGGAGATAGAATTGATGCAGCAGGCAATTCAAGCTTCGTGGTAAAATAGCCAGAGGAATTTATTGTTGAAGATCTAGAGAAAAGGGGTTTTGTGGGAAGATCGACTGTGTTTTGCAATCCTATCACTAAAAGATAAAACTTTGGAGATTTCTTAGTCAACGACGGCGTGGAAATGCATCTTTCCTTTCGTTTGAGGCTGCAAATTTTTTACACAACAGCGTAGATGTATTACAAAGTGTGTCTACGTAAGGTCTACTGTTTTATTTTTGTGTATGTTAATCCATGTGACTATGTTTACAGGACATTCCTCAATCCGAGGATCAAATGTTTGCGAGTATTGTTCAATATATTGACAGAATTATGGCTATTGTACGTCCAAGAAAGCTATTATATCTTGCTATTGGTATGTATTTCCCTTCTCCCCCACATGTTCATAGCGTAATGATTTCTGGCATAATTTTCATCGAATCGAGTTTTTTTTTTTTGCTTTAATACACTAGTTTCGTTATGTAAATACTTTATTAGTATATATATAAAATAGCATGACACTGTATGTGGGTGACTCTCTACTATTTGGCTGTGCAGATGGTGTTGCCCCTCGCGCTAAGATGAATCAGCAGCGTACGCGCCGCTTCAAGACTGTCCGAGAGGCAAAAATTGCTGAAGATTGCTACGAAGAATTGAAAAATAAATTCATAGAAGGTTTGCTTGCATTTATTACACAGAGTAGGGTGGAGAGTGAAATTTTCCATTTGAATAGGTGCCGGATACCGTATTTTTATGGAGAGATGTTGGGTTCTGAGTAGGTACACTGGTAAGAAAAATTCCCACAGCTAAACAAACGTAACACCCAAAGTTGAGCTAGCTATAAGATGTACTACTTCCTCCCTGGATTTAAGGAAACCCTGTGGTGTAGATGCACTTCGATTGTAGTGGTTTTGAGTAGCAAGGTGTAGACCGAGTGATGTGCACACGCAGGGGAAATTTATGAGATACAAAAAACTATCAATTTTCAAGAGCATTAAATTTACATTGAAGCATTTATAAGAAACTCTTTGGAGATACGTAACAAAATTTCAAGTTGATACGAGTTGGAAGTTTCTTTAGCTTTTACAGTATATTCGTGTGTAGAGATAGTAAGTACTATTATATACATTTAGATAGCCACTGTTTTTGCATGCTCTTGAAAATTTTATGGAAACTTTTTACTCGTTTGTATTTCCTACTGCAGTGAAGAAGGCATATCCAAAAAGAACGGTTCGATGGGATAGCAATGTCATTACTCCTGGAACTCCTTTCATGCAGAGGCTTGCATTGGCTTTGAAGTTCGTGGGATGCATACTTTTTGTTTTGTGGGCATAGAAACGATAGAATGAGTGATTGTTTTGATGATGGAGTGAGTGATTATTTTGATGATGGAGTGAGTGATTATTTTGATGATGGAGTGAGTGATTTAATGATGGAGTGAGTGATTATTTTGATGATGGAGTGAGTGATTTAATGATGGAGTAATAATCTTAATGGAGTAATAATCTTAATGGAGTAACTCTTTTGATAAAGTGAATGCTTTAACAGAGTAACTCCTCAGACAACCCATTTTGTGTGTAGATGAAATGAATACGAAACGATTTTTTTTGTGATTTTGTAGGTCTTATGTTCTTCATCGTCAGAGTACCAGCCCCTTATGGTTGGATATACAAGTCATTTTCTCAGATGCCAATATTCCTGGAGAAGGTGAACATAAAATTATGCAGTTCATACGTTCTCAACGTTCTCTTCCAAAGTCAGTCCTTTGTAGGCTATGCATGTGCATGGGTGGATACTCTCTGCGATTCTAATTCTTCTTATAATTAGTTTATCCTCTCTCCTCTTTCTACTGAAGCCAGAATACCAAAGAATGTATACGTATGAAAGGCTAAAGAAAGTCAATAAAAATAAAACCCACTTTTTTAGTAGAGTGACGATAGGAAGCCGAAAGAGAGAGTTATAAATATAGACAGAGCTTAGTAATACTAGCTACTGCTGAGTGTGTTATCTCCTCTCTATTCTCAGCTATAATTGCAACATACGGCATGTTCTTTATGGGGCTGATGCCGATCTCATTATGTTGGGTCTGGCCACGCATGAGCCATACTTTTATATTCTTCGAGAAATCGTTATTCCCAAGCAGAATTTAAAGTGTTCTCTTTGTGATAAAGTAAGCAACTGTGAGAGGTTCAAAAAAGCAGGAGAGGCGAGGGCTACTGAGGAAAAAATTTGTATTTCCTAGCCAAAATTTGCTAGTTTCTAGCCTTGGAGGGGGGTCTACCTACATCAGAAATTTTATCACCCAGAAGGTGTTTTTATTATTTCTCATAGTTTATTACTTTTAGTCATTGGAAGGCCCTGTGTCCACTCTCTTTCTCTCTCTCTCTTTTTTTTTATACAAAAAAATAAATCTTCTATTTCCTTGTAGGAGGGCCATCTTGCCAGCGAATGCCCGCAAATTATTGGAGAATCTCCCCCAGCAAATACTTCAGAGGCCATACTCAAGTCGCATAAGCAACATTGGAAACCTTTACAATATCTTCAATTGGCTGTTTTACGAGAATATTTGGTTGCAGATTTTCAGGAGGAGGTGGATAGATTGCACATCTCTCTTTACTTGAAATTTTATAGGCATAGAGCTGTAAAACGAAGCTATTTTGATTGGCTTTCAATGTTTTGATTCTATATGCGACAGAGGAATGTGTCTACTACTGGATATCTCTCTCTCTCTATAGCCTCTCCTGGGCTCACCTCTATCTCTAATGTAGCGATGCCTCCATCCAAAGTTCTATCCTTCTATTTTTGATTGCTTTTCAGGAGCGACTCGCCCTCAAATTTCAATTTGATGCTGAACGCTACATCGATGATTTTGTTTTTATGTGTTTTTTTTGTGGGAATGATTTTTTGCCACATTTACCTTCGCTCTCTGTCCATTTGGGTTCTATTGACGTTTTGATGATTGTTTATAAGAAGGTACAGCCTTTGCACTCTCACCCAGGAATGTGGCCTTCGTTTGCTAATCTTTGGCGAGTGAAGCTGAATTTTTTAAACGATTCTGTATAGTAGGAAGAATTATTTTTCTTCTTTAATAGAAGTGTTTTATCTATTTATGTAGAAATAAAATGGGTATAGAAGGCGAGAGGTGTCTTCTTCCATTATTTGTTTTGAGAAGGTGTTCTTTTTCTAGGAATCTTTCTTTGGAAAATAGTCTCTTTTTTTTTTTTTTTTTGTTTAAAGGATCGTTTTTTCTTGATTTCCTCAATCTTCTCACATTTTTGTTTGAAAGACGAGAGAGAGAGAGAGATATATATATATATATATATATTAAATCCTTGGCATTTGGATGGATAGAGCAATTTTGAATGTAATGCCTTTATAGGCCCATCCAATTTATAGAAGAGTGGAATTTTCTATGAACAATGAATCCAACACTGCCTTTATCTTATCAAATCTTAAGAAGCATAGACATGTAGAATTTATATGTATTTTTTGTTAAATGTTCGTTTCATCGCTTTTTTTTTCAAATTTTTGTTCATTATTTCCATTCTTTTAAATGTATATGGATGGCTTCTCCTTCTGCCTCTGTTTAGATGTGAAATCCCTTATAAAGATTCCCTGTAGATGTGCAACTTTTTATAAACCATATTTTTGCCTATCCCTTAACAGATATTGCCAGATCTTGACGATTATCTGACGAAGGAAGGAGAATTAATTTTCTCGACAACATCCTTGTTTATTTCTAAGATCGCTCTGTTGGAGAAGCCACACTTCATTCAGGAAAATCAACGAAAGGTAGGTTATAGATTTTTGATAGTTAATTATCCTACTCACTCACTCATTTGTCATTTTTTTCTTCCTACACTGAATCACTACGCATGGAGTGTATGTACACACCTTTAGCTTCACATTTTATGAATTTCCTGTATATACAACAGGAACGCATGCAAGAGCAGAAACGAAGGGAGCAACGCCTGTTGAATTCTTCTTCTCCTCAAGAGAGTGATCCAAGTTCATTCCTTGCAGAGGTATGAAAGTAGAGTGAAAAAAAGTAATTGTAAGCCAGTAGAATAAAATTTTATTGAAAGGAAGGATGCACCCTTTCTTGAAGTTCAAAGGAATGGGTGGAAAAATGTTTGACCACCCAAACGTTTGTCTACACCATGAAAAAATCTTGTCAGAGGCTTTCACCTCTCTAGGAATCTATTGTTTCTAACTAAAATCTCTCCTTCTCTGGATTCTCGTTTTCTGTTTTCATTTTCAATGTCAGATCTCTCTCTAAAGATGGACATTTTTTCTTCTTTTTACGTTTAGACGTTAAATAGGCCTGAAAATACGGTGGAAAAATTTGAAATGCCCTACGGAGAAAAAAAGCGAAAATTAGATGAAGAGGAGGTAATGGCTGTAATGATTGGATATAGTTTTAGCTTTTGGAAATGCAAATAATGCTTTTATGTATAGCCTATGGAGATTTTATTGTGTATACGTGTGTAGAAATTGGAGTTGAATATTTTTTGTTTTTAAATCTGTGTTCTATGTAGGAACACGTTTTTGATGATACTCGATATTTGCAGAGTTTTTATCTATGTATCTCTTTTTAATAATTATATAGAGAGAGAGAGTTTTTATCTATGTATCTCTTTTTAATAATTATATATATAGAGAGAGAGAATTTTTATCTACGTATCTCTTTTTAATAATTATATATATAGAGAGAGAGAATTTTTATCTATGTATCTCTTTTTAATAATTATATATATATATATATCTTTCTTTGTATCTCACAGGATCTTATGAAAAAGGCAATCCACTCGGTTGACGAGGGAGAGCAAATAACTCTGTTTGATCGTGTATTGAAGAATATTATTGAAAAACGTAATCAAATTGAAGATCCGGTGAGAAATATTTTCTATGCCCTCTCTGTAATTCCTTTCTCTGTTATAATCGTCTCTTTATCCTCCTTAGTGTGGAGCAAAAGATGTTTATTTTTGCAACACCTGTAGAGTAACTTTCCTTTTCATATACCCACATGATAAACTAGGAAAACTCAATACCATCATGGAATAATCCATGGTTCGATTGACTTTGATGTTAGTATGTTTTTTCATTATTCAAAAGCAAGACTCTGATTTTTTTTTCTCTTACTCTTGTTCTTGGATAGACGCATGCATCCTATTTTTTTGGGATATTTCATTCTGTAGAAGATTCTATCTCCCCCTCCTCGCTAATCTTACTACTATTTTTCCCTACGATAATGTTTTGCAGATTGATGATATTAAACTTGGAATGGGTGATGCAAATCGATGGAGACGGGTGTATTATTACTCTAAATTTCATTTAGAGGATACAGATGGTTTGTTTTTAATGCCTACTGATTTTTGTGTAATTTTTCTCAGTCTCTGTCTGACTTATCTATTGAAAACCTTCACACTCCTCAAATTGCATCCTTCTCTCTATACTGGAGGCTCTCTTGGAAAGCAGCCTCTCTGTGTTGTATTTTTGCCTCTAGATATCGAAGTTTTCAGTACACAGGTATCCTCTGCCTATTTTAAAGGATTGTGTTGGGTATTGCAGTATTATTATCAAGGATGTGCTTCTTGGGAGTGGTTTTATCCTTATCATTATGCTCCTTTTGCATCAGATCTGACAAAAGGTGAAACACAGGTGAAGCACAAAGGTGGAGAGTGTTTTGTTTTCCTATTTTTAAGCCAATGAGAGAGAATTTTACAATCGATGGAATAAAGGAAATTTTGTCTCGATTCAAAATTTAATAGAGAATGGAAATGGTTAGACACGCAAAGAGTGAATGAAAGTATTTTGGAGTTTAATTTGCATCGGTAGGACACTATTTTTTTTTGGGTAAGGATGGCTCAGTTTCATTATCAAGATATTTGTGAGGAAAATTTGCAAACACTCGGTTGCAATTATGGGCAAATTTTTTTACTTTTTTGGCTAATGCAGTGCACGTTTTTCCACTCTGAGTGAAAATTTTCCTTTTCATTTATAGGTGAAGTTTACTCCAGGGAGGCCTTTCAATCCATTTGAACAACTCCTTGCTGTCCTTCCTCCACAATCGAGTCATTGTTTACCTCGTGCTTATGCAGAAGTGATGACATCTCCTAGATCTCCCATTCATGATTTTTATCCAATCAATTTCAATGAGGATCCGGATGGACGAAAGTTTGATTTTTTGCTTTTGCACTGTAGGAGAGGTTTTTGCATCCTGTTTTTATCCTAAAAGTGTTTATTGGTTGCGAAAAATTGCAATTGTTTATGATGCTTCAAGTTACTATAAACTTCTATTTAACAATTTTATAGATGCACAGCGTTACAAGGAGCCTTTTTTAATATTTTCAAGCATTTTATAATCCATCCACCTATTGAAATCAAGGACTCCCTATCCTATTGGGATGATGCAATTTTGCCTGTTTGTTCTCTGTAAGCAGATTTCGTTGGCAATGGGTTGCACTCCTACCGTTTGTAGATCAAGTTCGGCTAATAGAAACAACTCTTCCTCTGGTATCCACTTTGGATAAAGATGAGCAATACAGAAATAGAGTGGGCCATGATGTGCTATTTTTTCACAAAATGCAACACGATTTTGTAGCTAATGCAGAGATGCAGCAAGCTCTCGTTGAAGGTGGAGATACTATTTTTCAACTAAGTGAAGGAACAGGTGTAGGTGGCTACATTCGCTTTGACAAGGAGAAATCCTCTTTGAATGAGAAGAGTGTGAGCCCGGTGGATGAATGGCGACCAGGTGCGTGTTGTATATATTTTGCTGACTCAAAATATTATTTACAAGTGATGGGAGGGCTATTTTTGCCAGAAATTTCTACTCTCGCTCAGCGGTGTGGGCTTAAACGAATTAGTTTATCGAGGCTAATCTTTTCCTTTTTCTAAAGCCACTGCACCATTGCTTTGGATTGATAAATATGCTTTGAGCTTGTGAAGAGTCTATTCATTTTTTTCAGAATTTCTTGAATTGCTTTCTATTTTTCAGCCGTAGAAGGCAGCTTTATTTCTAGTGTCATTTCTTGCACTTTTATTGGAGCCCCTAAAGCGAAGCATCGATCAGGATTACTTCCAAATGTTATTATGCCAAAGCGAAGGCTTGGAACAGTTGACATAGAGGTATACTGGAATTTCATATCCTCAATGTTGCAAATATTTATTATTTCATTTGTAGCCTGCCCTGATAAGATAGTTGCATAACAAATTAGTCCATAAACGTGATAATCTACACTGATCTCTGTCTGCCATAAATTTTATTTCTGCTGACACAGTGTAGATCTTTTTTTGCAAATAAGTACTCCTACTTTTTTTTCTAAAAGAAATTAAGGAAAAAAATAGTTTTTATAAGTTTTAATTTTATACGTTGGACAGTATTGCTCTATTGTTTGTGTTCCAGGACCCTGTAAGATCCAAAAGTACGAGGCTTCATTTACGCCTGCAATTCGTTAATCGTTTCCTTGGTCACAATCCTGGAAATTTTTCTCATCCTTCGGGTCACATGAATTCTTCTCAACCCCATCGTCAACCCCCTTATCATCCTCCTAACCCTCCCTATGAACCGTCCTCACCAGAATTTACAGTGAGTTAAATAAATATGGCCTAAACGTTTATGCCCTTTTTTTGCAAGGATACTATAGCTGCTTTTTTGTTGTAACTATATGATTTCTTTTCATTCTTTTCTGTAGCGTCATCATGGTTCGAATAAGTATTTTCCAAGGCCTGCTCCTCATTTTCAACCTCAAGGGTCTCAATCACCAAAGTGCAGGTGAAACGATTATGGTGTGACTTATGGTATTGAAAGACACCATTCAGTGCATGAGAAATTACTCGCCGTACCCTGAAATCGACTAAATTTCATACGTAGGCAAATTGAGCTACTATACCTCTTAACGTAGGAATGTGCTTTTTTACTTCAAAATTTCTTGTAGACCACCGCACATCTGGAAAGTAGCAAGTCCTTCATCAAACTATGATTCGGCTAATCAGCAACCGCCTTATCAGCAACCGCCTTATCAGCAGTACCCTCGGCCTCATCCACGCAGGTTGGAGATATAATTTTGGCAGCGCTTTTTCTGGGGTGTTTTTTTTCTTTGTTGTAATTCTATATTTTTAGACACGCTGCGTTCAATAGACGAAACGGCATTTCTTTTATATTTTTGATTCACAGGCCGTTGCCCTATTCGGATAATCGAAGCAAGATGCGACGTCCGGATAGCGACTATCGTAGTCATTAATATCATTAATATACGCGTTTTAAATGCTTCTTCCTGTTGCTACTAGCAAACGGATGCTTTCCTTTGTTAAAGCCCATGAAGTTGGATTGGTTATTTTCACCGTAAAATTACGTTAAATGTTAACTATTTTAACTTGCAGCGTTCTACGTATGTCCCCCACACCAATTTACTATCTCCCAAATACAAGCATGTAAGAAGAAGAAAGTTAAAATTATGATTCGTTTCCAATTGATTTTAAGATTATAAATTACCGCTTTATCCCTTAATTCGATCGATTGATTTTGGAGTGCAGTAAGGTAATTGCTTTTGGAAATCGACAGTGTTCGATCAGTAGCTAAGCCTCGTATACAACTTTTCATTTTACAGAAGCGCACACGACACGATTGGAAAATGGTTGCTTTTTACCATGGAATTTTATTTTAGCCTAGGATTGAGTTTGCGCGTTGCCTTCTATTTTAATTGATTTTTTCTCGCTAGGTGTAACAATCCTATTACATGGTAGTTAATATAAGGGATCGTGCAATCCTATAACCCAAACTAGTAGTACCTTTGTTATATATGTCCGTGCTGAGTGAATCTTATATCGACTTATATTTGAATGCATGCGAATATAATCGACATTCGATTTGCGCCAATTATTTTCCCTAGCACTTTCGACAAAATTGTTAGAAGTAGGATGAGTCTTAGATG